>JAQZBX010007721.1:0-41797 GCA_029593785.1 Cabassous unicinctus | reverse complement strand
GAATCAAGAAACTTGGCTGGTTATGGGAAAATGTGGGCTGCCCAGTTACCTTGCAATTAAATCACGGCTTAGTCCTGATAGCAGCCAGCCTCCCCTGCCAACTTGCCTCTAAAAAACTGTTTCTCGGATAGCATGCTACAGGGTATTTGAAATTAAGAAAAGCTGTGTTTGCATATAACCAAACTGAATCATTATTCTGGCAAGTTTGTTTAGTGTTAATGGAAATTGTATGTTGTAAGAGGTTTACTTGGAGACAGTTTCCAAAATGATTTTGGTAACTTATGCATATAAGATATATAGAATGTGTTTTTATTATTAAGGAAAAAGAAAGTAATTTTGTCCTAAGATAAACTGACTAATTATTAAGAAAGAGTAAAATGTGGAACAAAACCTGAATGAACATAGAATGTGCAGAAAAGGAATTTTTGTGGTCAAAGTTAAGTAAGATTTAATGGATCTAGCTACAAAGTTTTAAAAGCTTTAGTATCAAACAGTATACTGATGCAAAGTTAAAATTTTGTACTTTCTCAAAGTTCTCAAGTCATTAGCCTGTTTTAATAAAAGCTTATAAAGAGTTTTTCTCCTGAATAATCGGTATACAAAGAAGAAAGTTTGTTTTTATCAAAATAGCTTCTTATGCTTTAACCTTCTCATGTCCTTAGTGGTTTAAGAAAAGTCTTCTCACTTTTAAAAGAACATATTGTTCAAACCTGACAACTTTCAACATTTTACTTTCTCAAAGCCAAATCTTAAAAAAGTATCTTTTTATTTTAAACTGTTGCAAAAGACTTGTTTTTTTACCTAGAAAAAAGGGAAGTACTAAAAATAGTTAAGTTCATTTGATATGTTATAAGTTGAAGTGTTTGAAACTGTTATACAATTAAAAGGAATTTTCTAACCTTATGATAATAAAAGTTGTATGAGTAAAATGTTCATATAAATACTTAAAGATTGCATAAAATTGCTAGAGATTTAACAATATTTTCTGCATAATATCAGATGAAAGTATTATGCTGTTAATCGTGGTTTTAATTGTTTTGAAAATGTCATATGTCACAGAAACAACCTCTCAGCCTGGGAATCAAGAAGTGGATGCTTTAGCTCCTGTTGTCTGATTTGCCTTATCTCTGCTGAGGAAGCAGCACTGTGGCTACATAAAGAGAGAAATCAATTGGTGCTGCCAGCGGTAGATTATCGTGAATCAAACAAAGTAACATCGCTGCTCTATGCAGTGTCCCAAGCATTGCTGGTGTATTGCAAAAAATTAGTATTTAGTTATGTCACTATCACTTTTGTTTTAGATCTTGCTAATGCTTTCACTGCCTACCATTAACAATCAAGAGCCCCTAACTAGATATCAATGGAATATCACACATAACACTGATATCCCTTATAACCCTACAGGAAAAGCCATCATTGAAAGAACTCACCAAATTCTCAAAACTCTCATTAAAAAAACAAAAAAGGGGGAGTATGGATACGTCCCCTAGAAATACGAGAGCCCTAGCACTATATACTTTAAATTTTTAAAATTGTGATAAAGACAGCCTCTCAGCAGCTGAGAAACACTTCTCCCCTCGTCAGGAGAATCATCAAACATGAGTTAAAATTCTGTACAAAGAAATGCTAAGGGATGGATCTTGGAAGGGACCCTGTGACCTCATTACATGGGGGTGAGGGTATGCTTGTGTGCTTACTCCAACAGGCCCCCGGTGGCTGCCAGCAAAGAACAGGAAACTACACCATGAGCTGGAAGGATTGCCCATTCAACCCAATACCACAAATGCAGAGGATGACGCTGGAAGAACAAAGGAACTCCCGAATGCAACCATGCCATAACACTATCCATGCTCAGGGAGTAACTTGGGGAAATCTTAAACAATTAGACCAAAGGCTGCCGAGGTGTTCTCTCATACTGGGGCACCACACACCCCTAAAAATAAGTTTCTTGCATATTTGGCTGTAGTAGCATCAAATTCCACACAGGTACTAAGTGTCCTTTACCTTGAAACAATTCCCAACTTTCCTGGGAGCAAGTGAAAACCCACTTACAAGGGACCTTCTCCTCCCATCTACAGGGAGAAGTGCTTGCTCTCCAACAACGTCTAAAACATCAATTTTCTCAAACACAAATTCTTAGACAACAAAATGTGTTTCAAACGCTCAATGATAATCTACAATGGTTAAATCCGTCTAATTGGTTTCATGGTCTAAACATAAGAATCTGGGCAATATCTCTCATCAGAATAATCATGCTTCTTGTTTTATCGTCAATTCTTAGGTTAATCCATCAAGCCCTCTCTTGAGCTCTTCACGCTAAACAGAAATTCATCACTTTGGTCGCTGCCTCATCCAACCCACTTTCTATTGCGAAATATTTAGAATTAAAAAACAAAAAAAGGGGAAGATGTGGGAGCTCTTTGGTTAAAACATCTTTGAAATAGTTTAGGGTCTGCTTTACTGCGCAAGCAGAAAACCGCTGCTATCAGTTCCTGCTGAAAATGGCAGGAACATTCTTGCTTTGCTCTGAAACTTAGTTGCTTAGGATTTTTGCCTCTGCCTTATCTCCTGTGCAGCCTGGAATTCTCTGAGCGCCTGCACGTACACACTGACCTTGCGCTTTGTGAAAAAGAGAATAAAAACTGACAGGAATCAGCAAAGGAAGATAGCTTCTTTAGCTCTCCTCCTCACCTCTCTCAACCTCTGTGTTCAGAGTAATTCTTTGCTCTGTCGCAGACTCTGCAGGACAGACCCCCACAAAAAATGATATAGAAAAACTAAATGATAAAGAAGAAATAAAAATATAAGAAGCATAAATAAGCAAACAAAACAGGAATGGCACTACTAATCCTTGAGAAAGGAATGTTGATGGCCAAAAACACTTGAGAGAAAAATGATATTTTATATTGCAAAAAGTTGCAATCCCTTGTGAATAAAAACACTATAGTGTCAACACACGTAAAGCAAAACCTCTTAAAATTATAAAGAGTATTTAGCAGATTTATAATTACAATGGAAGAGTTTAAGGCATCACTGCTACTCTATACAAGTTAAGTTATCAAAAATACATAAGAACACCAATTTGGACAAAACAATTAGTAAAATGGTTCACTATCAGTCTTTGAATCCTGCATTTAGAGAATGCACCAATCTTTCAGGTGTCTATATTTCAGGCCATAAAAGGCAGTTTAGCAAATTCCAAATGGTAAATTTTGGTATGTACTATAAACTCTGTTCATGAGAAAGCAAGCAAGCAAAGAAACTTGTGTTAGTTAATGATTTCTTTGACTTGATACCAAATAAAATAATAACCCCAAATAACTTGGACTTAAAAATTAAAAAATTTCTAAATACCTATGTAATTAAGGAAAAATCTATATAGTGGTGGATTTTCTAAAGAGTAAAGAACATGAGAGCACTATATATCAGTGCTCATGGAATAGAGGAAAAGTGGATATAAATGGTAGATGGTTTTCCTATTTGAAACATGAAAATGAACTAAGCACTCAACTCAGAAGTTCATAAAATATGCATTTAAATAAGCAAGAAAAACTGGGGGAAAATAAAATTAAAAGCAAATGAATGAAAATCAGTAGAATGGATAAACTGATCAACATTTTGAAATAAAAGTAAGGAAGTAGAAATAAAAAAACAAAAAGATGATATATTATTGTATATTATTAAATTCAAAAGTCACTATGAAATAGATATTCTCCCATGAAAAATGTAAATTAACAAATTGAAAAAGTGGAAACACTAAAAGTAGCAGTGGTGGAATATAGAGTTCTTGCCATAAAAAGCTCTAAGACCCATTGGTTTTATGAGTGAGCTCCTTTGCTAATTCCAACGCTATTTCAGAGAACAGAGACAGTTTTTAAAAGCACCCCTAACCTTGATACAAAAACCTGACAAAGACAGTGCAAGAAAAGAGAAAAGTTACTTTTGAATGTAGAAATAAAACTTTATTTAACATAATCAGTATAGTGAAAGCATAATTTGCCATGACTAAGATTTATCCAAGAGTTAGAAAGATAGAATTAAAGTAATTTACATCAATGGGGTGCACTAAAAACATTTTTCTGAATGGATGCTGATATCTTTCGATAAAACTCCTTATCAAACTAGGAATAGAAAGATGCTTCCTAAAATAATAAAATTTTATGAACACTGAGAAACAATCAACATTGTACTTAATTGTGAAATCAACAACCAACAACCTACTTGATAGTCAAGTACTGGAAACATTTCTAGAAATGTAAGAAAATTAACAAAGCCATTGTTAATTAGCATTGCAAAAGTTCTGGTCATTGGTATAGAAGTGAAACAGATATAAGAAGTCTAACCATTAGAAAGATGAAGCCAAATTATTATTTACAGATTATAGTATTCCTAGGGAAAAAAAGATTAAACACTGTTAGAATGAATAAATTTGCTAGATAAAAAGTAAGGTCATACAAATCAATTACTCTCCTATGTTACCAGTTGGAAAATATAAAAAGCATAACTCTCCAGTTTAATCCCATATAATCAATTTCTTCTTCTTCTGAAATAGTCCCTGAGATTATGAAAGAAATATGAAAATCCATTTCAGTTCTGGAAACAAGTGCAGGATGTCACCCACTGGCCAGAATAAATTTCTTCAATTTACTGAGCAGCTGAAACTTGACAGAGTGGGTGTCCAGCCAGCTGGGAAACTTGGGAAAATGAGTGGAAGGAGTCTGCCTATGGTGGCTTGGAGCTGTAAATAGGACCTTTTGATGAGGTTACTTCAGTTAAGGTGTGACTCAATCAGGGTGGGTCTTTTTTAACTTTTTCTTTATTAGAGAAGTTGTGCATTTACAGAACAATCATGCATAAAATACAGGGTTCCCATATATCACCCTATTATTAACACTGTGTATTGGTGTGGAACATTTGTTACTACTGGTGATAGAACATTTTTAAAATTGTACTACTAACTATAGGCAATGGTTTAATTTAGGGTTCACTATTTGTATAGTATAATTCCACAGATTAAAAAAAAACAAACCATTTATTCTGTTACTATATATACAATGTAACATTTCCCCATTTAATCACATTCAGATATACATTTCAGTGCTGCTGTGTTAACATCACCACCATCACCATTACCAAAACATTTCCATCATTCCAAATGGATCCATGTACATTTTAAGCCTTAACTTCCCATTCCCTATCCCCACCCTATCCCCTGGTGACCTATAGTCTATGTTCTGACTATGAGTTTTCTTATTCTAATTGTTTCAAATCAGTGAGCTCATATAATAATTTGTCCTTTTGTGTCTGGCTTATTTCACTCAACATGATGTCTTCAAGGTTCAATCCATATTGTTGCATGTATCAGGACTTTATTACTTTTTACAGCTGAATAATATTCCATTGTCTGTATACACCACAATTTACTTATCCATTCATTGGTTGATAGACACTTGAGTTGCTTCCATCTTTTGGTGGTTGTGAATATATTGAATAGAAATTTGCACACCCATGTTCATAGTGGCATTATTTACAATTTCCAAAAGAAGGATGGGTCTTAATCCCATTACTGGAGTCCTTTATAAGAGAATAAAATCCAGACACACAGAGAGAAAAGCCACAGAAGGAACAGCCAGAAGCTGAACATGAATGCAACCAGAAAGAGAAGGGAGAGAACAGGAGATGACACTATGTGCCTTGTCATGTAACAAGCCAAGGACCAAAGATTGTCAGCAGCCACTTCCAGAACGTCACAGTCTTCAGGGAGAAAGCAGTGCCTTGATGACGCCTTTTTTTGGACTTTTTTCCTAACATCAAAACTGTGAGCAAATAAATTCCCATTGTTTAAGTGGATCCACTGCATGGTATTTGCCTGAGCAGTCAAGGAAATTAAAACACTATCCCAGTGCAGAGGCTATCGAAGGCAGAAGAGGAAGGGCTTGAGGGAAAGGGTGAGGTCAAGTTTTAAACATAAAATAAGATTTGGGATGTGCAATAGACATCAGGGTAAGAAATTGTCAGCATGGGGGCCGATGCAGGGCTTCTCATTGGCTCAAGGAGCTGGGGCAAGGACCCTAATGACAGCCACGGCATTCGCTAAAAAGGGGCAGGTTTGACTGGGGATTTGTGGGTATGTGGTTGAAACTACAATGTTGGGAATTTTCCTTTGGCAACATGTCAGGGGACGGTTACTGGTTTAAGGTGTTGGATGCAGGGGGCATTTGGGACAGGACAGCACCTGGGCAGGCTTCTAGGGAGTGTGTGAGTGTTCATCTTGTCATAGTGTGTTACATCAGTGGGTGGAGACCCACATAATGAGAGGGAAGGTGTTGGACTCCCATCCTGGGGAGCCCTGATATGTTCTCAAACAGAGGAGCGGGAGTCTCTAGAGAGCATAGGCAGTGCCTAATAGAGGAAGGCAGACCAGTATGTCAAGATTTAATGTTGTTGCAAGTAACTATGAATCTTGTTCTGAAAGGAGTAAAGACTGGTGGTTGCCATGGGCCCTGAGGGGAGGGGGAGGGAGGAATAGAATAGATGGAACATGGGGCATTTTGGGGGCAATGGAAGTGTTCTACATGATCTTGCAATGATGGATACAAGCCATGTTAAATTTTATCAAAATTTATAAAAGTGTATGATTCAAAATGTAAACCATAATGTAAACCATTGATGATGGTTAGTAGCTATGTTTCAATATTTGTACATCAATTGTAACTAATGTACCATCCACATATAAAATGCTATTAATAGGGGGAAGGGGAAAAGGAGGAGGATGTTGGGTATATGGGAATCCTCTATATTCTGTACATGACTTTTCTGTAACCTAAAACTTTTTTGAAGACAAAATGAGAAAAATAAGACACTGGGGAAAAAATGGAAGAAAATGTCACTGTACATACAAGACAACAGATCTAACAGGATGAAAGACATAATGTCAAAAAATTTTTTTAATATATTTTTTCATTATTTTTGTTCCAAATTGTTTTACTTTTTATTTTTAAAAATTTTTTTATATTTTATTTCTTATTTTAAAAACTATCATTATTATTTCATTTTCTTATTAATCGTATTTGGCTATTTTGTTGGCTTCATTTTTGAGGACATTTTGGATCACAGAAGGGTTACAACTATGACAGGGGAGGATCATTGGTGTGGTGTGTCAGTGATGGGGGATACATGGGAGGAGGTTCACCTGGGATATACATATAAGCCATAAAAATGTGTCCAAGAGTTCATGGGGCATTGTCACAGTGGGTGGAGATTCACGCAATAACTGAAAGAATATCTAATTCCCATCCTGGAAAGTTCTGCCACATTCTCTAATGGAACAGCAAGAATCTCCTGAATGCAAGGGCAGTGACTGGTGAAGGAGGATGGTCCAGTGATGGGCCCTTGATATTGATGACTGTACTTATGATCTTTACTTTTAAAATTGAAACTTAGCCTAGTATTATAGGGTACCTAAGAGTTGCCCCCTGAGAGCCTCCTTGTTGCTCAAATGTGGCCTCTCTCTAAGCCGAACTCAGCATATAAATGCATTACCTTCTCCCCAGTGTGGGACATGACTCCTGGGGATGAGCCTCCTGGCACTGAGGGATTACTACCAAGCACCAACTAGCAATGCAACTGGAGAAAGACCTTGACCCAAAGGGCGGAAAGGTAAAGAAAAATGAGTTTACATGGCTAAGAGACTTCAAAGTGAGTTGGGGGTTCATTCCAGAGGTTATGCTTATGTATGTCTCAGCAGGATCTCATTGACTGCCAAAGTAAATGTTACCTCAAATAGCATGGCTCCTGAGGGCTCCGAAGACATCCAGACACTAGAGTTAACTAGAGTTAGGTCAGATAGCTCAGGAGTTTGGTGTCTTGCCAGTGGGCTCTACTTTGGAATTTATGCTCCCCAGTGCGACAGAGTTGGACTCAGTTGTGGTTTCCCTACATATGACTCTTCCGACTCTTCCATTTGAACCTATAATTAGTACTAGAGTTGATAGGTATATGTCCAATAGACTTAAATCTTTGGACTGTCCATGTGCCAGCTGAGCCCTGAATCTCAATGGAATTGCAACACCTACTCTCCAATTCATTGGACTCACCCAGGACAACTAACAAGGAGATGATGATAGACAACGACCATCCCAAGGAATTGAGAGAGTCTACCACTGCAAACAAGAGAGTCCCATTCATCTGCCCTATGGGATCGAAACCCCCTCTTAATTAGAGATGGAGTGGACATCACCATCTCAGAATCCTCAGATTGGGGAATGAACTATGGACTAGAGTGGACTTACTGGGATTCTACTATAAACGTATTGTGAGTCTAGCAATGTAAGAACTTATATCATTGATGTGGAGGCAGTGGCCACTGGAGGTTCTGCGGGCAGGGAGAGGGGAAAAACAGGTGTAATACAGGGGCATTTTTGGGACTTGGGAACTGTCCTAAATGACATTGCAATGACAGATATAAGCCATTATACATCTTGCCATAACCTATAAAATTGTGTGTGAGAGAGGGTAAACTACAATGTAAACTATAATCTATGGTTAGTGGCAATGCTCCAAAATGTGTTCATCAATTGTAACGAATGTATCACACTAATGATGCATGCTGTTAATGTGGGAAAATGTGGGAGGTGTAGGGAGTGGGGCATATGGGAATCCCCTTTGTTTTTTATGTGATATTTATATAATCTAAGTATCTTTTTTAAAAAAATTAAAAATATATTTAAAAAGGGGGGGGGGCAGGTTTTTGCATGTCTCTGGGCTGCCCCCTCCAGCTGAGAAGAGTAAAACTGCAGCAAACCGAAACTTACTCCTTCTTCCTTAATCTGGTGCTAAAAGATTTGAGTAAGGACCTCTACAACTCTGAATCCATCTTAGCCATCAGACCATACTATATTAAGATGAGCAAAAAAGGGAAATCATTGGATATTTGGCAGAACTAACATGGAAATCAATTGCGGAAGGAGTAAATATCTCTGTGCAAAAGATCTTCCTTCAAGAAACAAGTGGAGATTTAAGGTAGTCCCTGACTTGTTTTAAAAACAGGATTTGAGAGGCTGTTGCACCTATGAAAAGGACAGGGCATGCTTCTCTCAAATGAAAAACACTATTACAGAACTGAAAATGTAAGGGATGCAGGGAAGAGCAGATAATCACTTGACTTTACACTCTCAGCAGAAATGCTTTAGAATTTACCCCGAAACCAGAAAAAAGATGAAAGAAATGACTGAGATTAGCAAAATGGCGAGAAACAAGGAAGACAGACTTGAGGGAAACATAATAGTAAACTGAAAAGGGAGAGCAGCACTGAGGCCAGGCAAGGACAAAACCGCAACCCCCCCCCCCGAAATAAAATAAAACACACACACCAAAACTACTATGGTGGACAATTTTCCTGAACGAGAGCTTTGACTTTAAACCCAAGGTCTCATCAATTATAGAAAAATACAAGAGAAACTCGACAGTTACAGATATTCTTAAGTTTTTAAAAAAATATAAATAATAATGAAAAGCCTGACATGCATGCAGGCAGAGATCACATATTATCTAAAATGGGAAAAATCATATGGCATTGAGTTTCTTCACAGAACCAAATGCCTGAAGACCATGGAACGATGCTTAGAGAACTGAAGGAGAGAATGATTATGGTCTGAGAATTCTATAATCAGCTAAAGTATGGTCCAGGTGCTAAAACTCCCATTTTACTTCATCTTTTTATTCCCTAGGGATTTTTTTTCAAGTGATAATATTCCTATTCTAGAAGTGGAGGCCTTAACATTTTTCACATTATTGAATTAAAAATGCAGTTTAGGCCATAAGTTATATTCGGTTTTGAAGAATTAAATTGCAGATAAGCAAAAATAAAAGCTTTTAAGGACCTGTGATCCCATTTTCAAGATAGAAACACTGAGCAATAAATTTTTGCTGCATATTGTTCCAGATTTCTCCTCTATAATGTAAGTACATGTATACACTTTACAAAACACACAAGTGGTATATACTATGCAAATCAATTTGAAGTCTGTTTTATTTACTGATCAGAATATCATGAATATATTTCATGTTAATTATTAGGCTTATGCTATGTTACTTTTTAATGACTGCCTCGTTTTTCTTTGTATGGCTAATCCATCACTTATTTAATCAGTCCTCTTAGATTGGATATTTGTTTCTAATTTTACAACCTTATAAATCATGTTGATATCAATATCTTGCATATACATCTTGTCCTTACGACTTTCAAAGAAAGTAATTGCTGATTCAGAGCAAGTGCACGTTTACAAACCTTGACAGATATTGCCAAACTATCCTCCTAAAAAAAGTGTGCACTTTCCTCTTAACCTTGTTAATACTTAACATTTTCATTAAGTTTAATCTAGGCCAGTCAAATAAAGGAAAAACTGCTTCCATTATTGGAATACAATTTTTCACATCCTTTAGGGAGCTGTCAGTTTGCTGACCTTTGCCTTGTTCTTATTGATTACCTCGAGCTCCTCTATGTTAGGTACATTAATAGGTTGTCTCATACTTTGCATTTCTTCTCAACTTGTCACTTGGAAAAGTTTTAAACAATTCCTCATGGAGTTTCCTGATGTATAGAATTTAAATATATATGTATATTTGAATTCAAACCAGCAATATCCATCCTTTTGACTTTTTGCCTGGGGTGTTATGCTTAGAAAGCCTCTACTCCATCCCACCTTATTTGGAATTTATATCAGTTTTAAGTTGAGAGAAAGGAATCCAGTTTTATGGTTAGCTCAGAGTTTCCCCAGAGCATGTTTTATGGTTCTGTGGGAAGTTAACAGGGGTTAGTTAATCAAAAGAAGGATTCCATGATCAAGTGCATTTGGGAAATACAAAGTTTAAGCAAAGCCATCGGGTTTCTTTACTGCAAAACTTACTGAGAGGAGCTTATTCATTGCAATATAATTTGAAATGACAAAAACACTAAGAACATTCAAAATATACACCAACATCACACTGGATAGGTATATTCAACATCACACTGGATAAGTATATTATGGTTTTTTTTCACACAATGGAACGTTATGCAGCTGTAAAGATAATAATGAGAAATGCTTGCTATATACTTGATGGGAAAGGATAATCTCGATAAATTTAAGGGAAAAAGCAAGGCACAGAATAGGTTGAATTATATATTCTATTTTGTGTGAAGAAAGGAGACAAGGAAATGCATTCATACTTGTTTAGATAAGCATAAAGAAATGTGGAAGGTTCATGAGAAACTAAAATAACAGTTACGCATGGAGGGGTAGGAGTTAGAGGGAGACAAGGATTGGAGAGAGAGGCCTTTTCCTGATTCCCCTTTTATACTTTTTGGTTTTAAACCACATGAATGTATTATCTGTAAAAATAAATAAAAAATATCTTTAAATATTTATTTAAATATTTTATAGTAAGATTTTATAATATGAAATATTTTATAATATAAGATAAAAATAATTTTATCCTCAGAAACTATATGTTGTGACTATCCAAGTAAGGGGGTGGGGGTGAATGAGTTATACATTTTTCCTACAAACTTACTTAACTACAGAATCCTACAGGATTTTGGGTTATCCAGGTTTCAAATAAATTTATGGAATAACCCTTACTTATTTTAAATGTTAAAACATGAAATTTTATATTCTTGGGCTGTGATTGCATGTGTATATGATTTCTATTCTGTTTTTATCAATCAATTTGGTACTGAGTACTTTAATATTTGGAAGAGTAAGTACATCTTCCCATTTTTAAAAATTTTGCTGATATCAAAATTCATTCTTGTTCAATATTTTCTTGACATCTTTTTATCCATTTATTCTTTTCAATAATTTGCTTATTAGCCATCTAAATATACTCTTGGGAATTCTTTGATAACTGATATCTTTATGCACTTTGTAGAGATGGAAAGGAGACCCCTTCCTATATACCTCTAGGGACTTTCTGGGTTTTGAATCATGTGAACTCTATTCCTCAAATACTCTTTTATGCCATTCAATAAAGTCTACAACAGCGTGATGTTTTTCAATTTCCAAATAAATCTCAATGATTTAATAAGATTATTTCCAGTGTTTTTATTTGTTTCTGTTGTAAAGGTGGTCTACTATTCATTTTATTATCTCAAGGATTATTGCTGATATATAGAAAAGCTACTTTTTTTTCTCTAAAGATAATACATTTTAACAAATTTATTTTTGGCCTTGAATTAGTCAGCCAAAGGGGTGCTGATGCAAAATACCAGAAATCTGTTGGTCTTTATAAGGGGTATTTATTTGGGGTAGAAGCTTACAGTTACTAGGCCATAAAGCATGAGTTTCTTCCTTCACCAAAGTCTGTTGCCACGTGTTGGAGCATGACAGCTACCTATGTTTGCCAGGGTTCAGGCTTCTTGGGTTCCTCTCTTCCCAGGGCTTGCCTCTCTCTGGGCTCAGGCTTGCTTTGTGCCACAAGGCCAGGTGTAGACTATCAGGAAAATGGCTTGCTTCTCTTCCCAGGGCCTTCTCTCTTTCCTCATGACCAAGCTCCTCTGTATGCTACTTCCCGGGGTTCCAGCTCAAGACTCGGCATCACAACTCCAACTCAAAACTGCTCCAACTCTGTCCTTTGCCTTGCCTTTTATCTTTGATTCCCCACCCATCAAGGGGTGGGGCTCAATGCCCTACTGACGTGGCCCAATCAAAGCCCCAATTATAACTTAATCATGACCAGATGGACAGACCAGTTTATAAGCATAATCCAGTATCTATTTTTGGAATTCATAACTTCATCAAACTGTCAAACTGCTACAGGCCTATTTTGAGATAAATATATGATGCTTCCACTTGACCAGTCAATTTGTGAAATATAATAACAGATTTCTTGATAATTTACTATCATTACACAGCTGGGAAAAGTCATGTTTGTGTCTCTATTTACAAATGGGCTTGACTTCAAGGTCTGTTTTTCAGCTCTCTTTGCCAGATGTCCCAGTTTCTTAACAAAGTACCACAACCCGGGTAACTTCAAACAACAATCACTTATTATCTCACAGTTTGGGAGGCCACAAGTCCAAAATTAAGGTGTGGATAGAGCTATGTGTCTTCTGAAGCCTGCAGAGTTACGGCAGTGGCTTGTCAGCAATCCATGGCATTCTTTGACTTGTGACCAAACTCTGCCTCCATCACATGGCCGTCTTCTGTCTGTCTGTCACTGTGCCTACATTTTCTTTTCTTATAAGAACACCAGTCCTATTGGATTAGGACCCATCCTCACCCCAACTAACAACATTTTACCAAGTAACTAAATTGGAAATGAGGCCACATGTGCAGGACTGAGGATTAGGACTTGAGCATGTCTTTTGGGGGACACAATTCAACCCATAACATCAGGTTTGTGTGTTCGAGTTATTCCAAATCTGTAGAATAAATCAGCAAGCTTTCCAGATTGCTCCGTGTTCTTGAAGATCTTATAGGGCATCTGAAAGAATTTGCTTGCACATACTTCAATCCCAGTGCCTTTACAGATGTAGCTCTTGGACAGAATTTCAATTTCACCCCCCACCCCCAACTTATAGTCTCTTTGAGTTTTGTTCTTTCTGTATCAATTTGATTATTTATATTTACATATAAAGTCACCCATTTTATTTTAATGTCAATTATGCTCTCTGCTGTGTTTGTGCTCTTTCCCAGTACAAGGGCAGCTGCCTTTGGAAGCTGTTGATCATGGCAGCCAAAGGAATCCCAGATTGGATGGTCCCACCTTTTTCAAGGCTTACACTTCCGCCTCTTAATTAGGGGCTGCTAGTATGTACCTCCCAGGATTTCCTCTTATTCATTCCCCTTGACATTGCACTGCTTTGTCATGAAGAGGAGTTGTCAGAGGGCTCTCGGGGACTGCCTATTTGGCTCCACCTGCACAATATTTACTAGACACTTAGTAAAGTTGCGTGTAAATGGCAACTTTCTTAGTTTCTGCATGAATGTAATTTTTTCTTTATTTTTGTTTTACATTGTTCGCTTAATATCTTTCTGGGAGTCAGGGTTGAGGGCTCGTTTTTATGCTACCATCTTTCCCCGAAGTGTCAATACACTTTCCATTCTTGCTTTAACTGCTTTTCATCAACTGTAGTGACAGTACAAAGAACCCTGAGCTATATCTACAAATGTAGTGGGTGTCAGAGGATGAGATTCATCATTGCAGCAAGCATAAACAATCAGTGCTGGAAACACGCAAATTTGCTGACATCCCTTTGGCCAAGGCCTGGAATGGCTTGGCAAAGGAGCCACACTTCTCTTTCTAATTTGTGAGATAATCAAGAAGGTGGAAAATTCGAGAAGTAATGCTGCAGGTATATTTTCTAATATTCTCCCTTTCTTTCTTACTTCCTGCCAATTAGTTGATTTTCAACTTTCATTATTATTAATCAAATGAAGAATATGTATGATTATAATTTTTTTCACCTGATTTCTCAAAAGAAATTATAACATACAAAAGACAAAATGCTGTAAATAATATAACAGAACATTTTTATAGTCTGCTGTTTACAACCAGGACTCATAGAAAATTATATTAGAGTTAATAGTTCCACATTCATGTACATTTCCACAAAATCCCCAGATAGCATCGTGATGCTCAGTTTTCTGATATAACCTCCTCCCCCAGTGCCACTGGTAACATCTGAAATTCAGAAAAGCCATGTGTTGCCTCAGCCCTACCACAAAGTCATGTAAATAGAAGTTTGATTAACAAAAAATGACTTATCACCAACATTAATAAATAATTCAGGGAAGCTGAAATTCCCGAGGCTGTCCAACTCTCATTTTTTAAAAAAATTTTTAATAAAGAAATGGTTCATTTTTTATCCTGTCCTTAGGGCTCCTGTCCCTAGTCCCTTTTGGGATCACTCTAACCTTACAGCCCAAACAGCATCCTCAAGAGTGGGTTTGCCTCTGGATGACTTTGAAGGCTGCTGCACCCTCCTCACAGTTTTAATAGAAGGGGGTGGGGAGGTACATTGGGGAAACACACATTTTCTTCTTTATATCTATATTTTTCATCTTCCTTCCTCTGTGCTTTTTTTCTCTCCACCGAGAAGAGTCATTTTGGCCACACCTGAAATCTTTCTTCATCACCAGTCAGCCAACACCACCTTTATAGGACTTTCTGGGTGGAATCACAGACTTGCTAGACCAGCCATGGCTAAGCTTCCTGGTTGCGAATCGTGGCAGGACTCGATGACAAATGATGATAATATTGATTGCATTAACGATGCACCCAAGTCCCCACTTTCAAGAATTCTGTCATGTTAGCATAATTCTTTATAACTGCAGATTGTAAACAGAACAGGGAATGGCAGAGGAAACGAAACCAGTCCCGCCTGGGAATGTGCCAGTAGCAGCCCACTGGCAAGATCATAACTTCTTTGAAGTTTGTTGCTTTTTCTTACTTGTCAGTTAAAAGAGACCACTGGAGGAATTGATTTTCAAAGGAGGGGATTAGTCTACTAAATTACAGACATACATGTACATGTATACATATATCCTATCATGTTGTAGAAACATGTTTAATGACATGGGAAATTGTTCATGATATGGCAAATAAAATAAACAGATTATAAAATGTATATAAAATGGCTCTTAAATTATGAAAAGATGCTCACCCCCACTCTTAATAATAGAAATGCACATTTTAACTATAATGAGATATTTTCCCATCAGATGGGCAAAAAATCTAAAATTTTGACAGTACACTGTTGGAGAAATAAGACTTTCACCCATTGGTGGTGGGAATGTAAATTAATACAATCCCATATGGTATGAAGGGCAAAAATAACAATTGAAATGACATATATCTTGGACACAGCAATTCCAATTTATACTTGTACATGAGAAAAATTATATATGTAAAGATTATTCATGGCAGTACTTATAATAGCCAAAGATTGGAGACAATCCAAAGTCAATATTTGACTGGTTAAATAAATAATCATAATTCATAAAATGGAATACTGCATAGCTGAAAAAAGAATAAAGCTCTTTATTAGTTGATATGGAAAGATCCCCAAGACATATCATTAAGTTGAAAAATAGGGTGCAGAACAGTGTGCATAATAAGCTATGTTTTGTGTTACAAAGAAGAAAACAATCTTTATTTGTCTTATTTTGTATGTGTATAAGACACTAAATAAGAAACTAAGAACATTTTTTTTTTTTAACCTGGGGATATAATAAAAACTAGAAGGATAATCATCAAAATGTTAGAGCTTAGGGGAGTGGATGCTCAGTGGTTGAACGCCTGCTTCCCATGTATTATGTCCTGGGTTCAAACTCCAGTATCTCCTAAAAAAAAATGTTAGAGCTTGGTTCCAAATGATGGGAATATGAGTGATTAAAGAAATCATAGGAATTTTCATTATACTGTGTTTATAATATCTTCATATTTTTAAATGCAAAACAAAGCTTTAAGTGACTTTCCAGGAAAATGAAACAAGTTTAACCGTAGCTTTTTGTAGCCCAGAGGTATGTGTCCATGAAGATACCTGAGAGTGAGGCCCATGGAGACTGTACACTACGTTCCTCCAGGGACAAGCAGCTGGCCTCTACCATCTTAGCCCACTTTGAGAGATCCCAGGTAGGTTGAAATATAAGCATTCAGCAGGGCAAAATGCAAGGGGTCGAGTAAACGTTAGAATGGGTGGGGTCCATTCATACCTCGGCTTACTCAGCGGTGAGTACCTATGAATAATACCATCCCAGGCAAAGCACCACACCTCCTAAGATAATTTATTCTGGGGGAACTTTTTGGGTTATCCCAATGGAAGCATTTTCTTGAGAGCTTACAAAAGCAAAATCCTCTGAACAGTGTTTAAAGAAACCTATATATTCCAGAAGAAGTGCAGGCATCATCAGTCATCTGGTATAATAAGTAATTTTTAAGCAAACATCCATGCTACCACCATTAAGCTCAAGAAAGAGAACAAGTCCATCTCCTCTGAAGCACCCCCAAGTGTCCCTTCTTGATCCTGGGCCCTTCCCTGTCACAGTCTTCACTTTCTTGGTGTTCATGCCTTGCTGGCATTTATAGTATTACTACCTATTTATATATTTGCAAACATTTATCTTCATTTTGCCTGTTTTAGAACTTAACACTTATAAAGTTGTTGCATGGAGCTATAGTTTATTTTATTGCCTATGTAGTCTGTTTCATGATTGTACCGGAATTTTTTATCCGTCTGTTTTAGTTTGTTAAAGGCTGCCAATGCACAATACCAGAAGTGGGTTGGCTTTTATAATGGGAATTTATTAGGGTAAAATCTTACAGTCCCAAGGCTGTGAAAATGTCCAAATCAAGGCATCATCAGAGACGCTGTCTCGCCAAAGGTCTGCTGCTGGCGATCCTGGACTCCTGCCACGTGGCAAGGCACAATGGCAGCCAGTCTCTGCCTTCTCCTCCAGGCTCTCTTTCTCCTCAAGCTCAGCTGTGGGTGATCAGACACATGCTTGTGTCTCCCCTCTCCTCTGGGCGTCTTCTCTTCAGCTTCAAGCTGCTCTGTGGGCCTAGCCTCTTGAGAGGCCTCTTTCCATGCCTCTGTACCCCTGTGATTCCAGCCACTGGCCTCCAGGACCTCACCTTCTGTCTTTGAGGCTTTTTTCTGTGTGTGTCTGTGCTTTCAGTCCTCTTTTTATAAAGGGTTCCATCAAGGGGGCCAAACCAACCCTGGGTCACTCCTCACTGAAGCAATCCAATCAATGGCCTCCAGCTGAACCCAATCCAATCAAAGGGTCCCAAACCCACAGGAATGGATTAGCTCCAAGAACATGATCTTTTCTGGGATCCACAAAAAGTTTCAAACTGCCACACCATCCTATTGATATCTCCAATATGGGACATTAAGAGCTATATTGATATGAACATTATGCTAGATACATTTGGGTGCACATGTGCATGAGTTTTTCTAGGGTAATTACCCTAGAAATGCTGGGTTATGGGACATGCATAGCTTATTTTCTAGATACCACAAAAATATTTTCCAACGTGGTTTTTATTAATTGAAATTTCTTCCAGCTGCCTACAAAGGTTCTCATTGTTCCATATCCTCATCGAAAGGGCTACACACTTAGTGTTGTTAAACTTTTTAACTTTTGATAGTCCGATGGGTGTGTTGCAAGATCTCATTATGGCTTTAACTTATATTTCAGTCGTGATGAATGAAGCTGAGTGTCTCCTCAAATATTTATTGGACACTTGGCTATTTTCTTTTGTGAAACGCATGTGCAAAACATTTGCCTGTTCTTTTATGAGACTGCCTGTTTTTAATTGTGCCTAATTTAATTCATGTATTAACAAAGAGTCTGAATGATGAACAATCAGAGTTGGATGTTCATCATGCCATCAGAGGCAAAGGCAGCAATTTTAGATTTTTAGCAAACTATTTTTTACCTAATTAGCTGGCACAAATCATCCAGTAGACAAACTGGGTCCAAGCACTGCCCACCACGAATACTACATTGCCTACCACTGCCAGTTGTCTCCTCAGCACGGGTTATCTTATTTAGTTCTCTCAGTACCTCAAGGTGGAATGTACCATTAGGGTTAGAGGCTTAAGTAATTTGGCCAATATACCTAACTAGGGCATGATGGGACTGGGAGCTGATCGCTCTTCCAACTCCAGAGCCCATGTTCTTACCCCAATTATTACACTCACTCAAAACAAAGCTTCCTTCTGGCTTCAAATTTGGGACTACAGTGCACCATGGAAATGACCATTATTATTTCTAATAGAAGAGAAGATATTGAAGTACTTAGTTTGGAGCTGGTAAAATTTAAATTCCCCAAAAATATATCATGATGTATTATGAAGGAGACTGACAAAAAGAAAATAAAACTTTGCTATGCACTGGACAGTCAATATATAAGGGGCAAATATGGACTCTTTTGACTTCTATTGGATCAGTAACACTTTTATACATCCTGAATAGATAAAATTGGATGCTCTCAAACCAGACTCACCTTTTAGATTAAAAATGATGAAATAAGCACTGATGGAAAACCTGACCGTACATCCAGTAGCAGCTACCCTAAATCCTCAAAGCCAAGAATTAGGGCAGTCCAACACGTGGCGAATCTCAAGAGGACTTTCTAACCATCAACAAACATAAAAACAGCTAAGTGTCCAAAACTAACATTCTGAAATGTTAACTAATTACTTTTTCCTGGATAAGACCCTGGAGATCCACGGGAAAAGTACATATTCATTTCCAAGTTAAACTTTGAATTTGTTGGAAGATAAGGAACTCTGAGTATTTTGAAATGAAAAGTTATAGAAGGCTGATCAGACTTTGACAATCTCCCGAGAACTAAGACCTGACCGACAGCCTATGGCGGCTTCTGAAGCAGTTTGTATCATGAGCTTTCGTTCAGAGGTGTTTTTCTTTTCCTTTCCGTTTTTTTGAGGAAACTTTCTGGCTTGAACACGTCCACAGGTCCTGCACAGCTTGTAAAGCTGTGCTCCTTCTCCTGTACGGACCCTGCTCAGGCTTGTAGCTTCATGTGAAAGAATAATTTTCAATGTCTCCTTCTAGGCTGCATGTTAATGCCCTCACTGCTTGATGATTAGATCCCTCTGCGTCTGGAAAGGCAAAGTGTGAGCTTTATGCAGTGCTTTCTGGCAAGCCTGGCACGGAAGCAACATTGTAACACTGAGTGCAACAGGCTCTCAGCCCTCAAATCTTGGGCAAGGACAGGAAGAATGTTTTATTTGATCATTTACAATATCAAACACCTGTAATGGTTATACAGCTCTCTGATGCATTTGGTTTCATGACAGTATCTGACCTTTTGTATAGAATTTAAGAGCTGGCAATGTAAGAATATATTATCTCTTTGGATTTTCACAAACAATTGTTTATGGAAGGCAAAAGCTACATTTTCTTCCATTTTGACAGTGAGGAAATGAGAGTCCAAGAGGCTGTGCTACTTGCTCAGGGTCACAAAACTAGTAAATGACAATCTTGCAATAAAAACCCAGATCTTCTAACATGAGCGTCCTTTTGCAATTCACATAATAAACCCAGGATTTGAGAATTATGGAGGACTTTCAAAAGGACTCACATTATCAGTTAGTGCTCTGAGACCAGAAAACTGGTGGTGATATAAATGGTATATTGCTGCTCACTTGAGCAGAACAGAACAGAGAATAAGCTGTTTCAATGTTGCCTCCAGGATAAGGAGTCGTGGAGAAAATGGCTGGGATGGCTTTGAAAAAACCTAGATGAGACCAGCCAGCCTTCCTGGAAGATAAGCAGGCCCTCCCTGCTGGAGTCTGTCACTCAAAAGGTCCTTGTGCACTGGCCTTGCGTTCCCAGGCATTTCCCAGGTGTGTGCCTAATTTCTCTACCTGCACAACCCTGGAAGGTAGGTGTCTTGGTTTGGTTCTCCCTTACCCCACCCCCAAGAGGGAGACCCTGAGACAAAGATTCAAGTACAAGTAGCTTATTTGAGAGGACAAAGCAACTGCAGGAAGAAGTGGGCCCTTGAGGTGGGGAGGGGAGGTGGCCAGTGAAGGATGAGCCATTGAGCCAGCTACCCCTGGGTGACTGGAGCCCCCCATGAGGAATCAGGGGGCACAGTGTAAAACACACAGCTCAGAGACAACCACCCGAGGGCTGAGGGATCTGTGTTTTATGCCAAGGCCCACCAGTCAGTATTGGAGGGTGCTGGACGTGGAGGAAACTCCCTCACCTTCCAGTGAGCTGGGCAGGTAGGCAGAATGGCATTCTATAAATTCCCAGGCAAAGAGATGCAGACACTGGCAGGAGACAGTTTCTGGTCAAAGACCCTGAGATATATGGGATGTGTACCCCCAGGGTTTGCTATAACAAGGTCCAGGTTTTGCTTTTTTATTTAAAAAAATTTTTTTTAAATCTCTTTAAAAGCCCAGAGTAGTATTTGGGACATTATAGTCTCTTGATAACAATGGACATATTAACCCAATATCAGAGTGGATGTGAGAAATGCCGACAGATGCACATGAAATCCTAACTGGCAAAGGGATGTGGCAAGAAAGAAGGAACCAGAAAGGACAAGGAAGATGTGCTGTGCCACAGCAGCTTCAGAGTGAGGAGTTGGATAACTCACACTTTCTCGTAGATCTTGTGGGGGTGTTCCGGCCACTTGATCATGCACACGACTCGGTTGGGCATGGTCTCCGTGGTGGAGTAGTAGCCCTGTGGGAAGGCCAGCAGGAGGGCCAGGACCCAGATGACAAAGATGACCACCTTGGTGGCCGTGGCTGACAGCCGGGGCTGGAGGGGATGGATGATCGCCATGTACCTGGAGCAGAGAAGAAAGGACAAAGATCAGATTGGGCCACTCCAATCTGCATCCATTATTATGGGATTTTCCTGCCCATGAGATTTCCAGAGAAGATTTGACACTTGTTGAGTCTTAAAATCCCTTTTCCACACACCATCCTGAAGTTTTGTGTTTCTTTCTCTTTTTTTTATTGTTGGTAAAAATAAAAAATTTTCAAGCTTTGTGTTTCTTACAGCAGAAAACGTTAAAACCTGTAAGAAAAACCAATTGGATTTGAAAAAAAAAATTTTTTTAAAGGAGGTACTGGGGATTGAAGAAGGGGCCTCATACATGGGAAGCGGGTGTACAATCCACTGTGCTACACCCGCTCCCCTAAATTTGTTTTTTAATAAGTTATTTTTTCATTAGAGAAGTGGTGGGTTTACAGAACAATCATGCATACCACACAAGATTCCCATATACCACCCTGTTATTAATACTTTGCATCGGTGTGGAACATGTGTTACTAGTGATGAAAGCACATTTTTGTAATTGTACTATTAACTATAGTCCATGGTTTAACTTAGGGCTCATTGTTTGCATAGTGGATTTTTGAATCCCACAGAACCCACCTAGCGACATTCCAGGAGAGAAACTTTAAGCGTTGGAACACTCACTCTAGGGATATGATTCCCAAGTACAGGTCAGCGGCTTATGGTGAAATCAGAAAAATAAGGACCAGGTTGGACATTTATTCAATGTGAAGACTGTCTTTCACCCTTTTGGGATGAAGAATAACGGTAACAGAAAGAACAGATTTAAGTCCTCACATGGCAATGTCAATGGCTAGTGATCCCACGTGGGTCCAAGCAATTTGAGAGGAAGTGAGTGTGTACGTGAGCCAGCAAGCCAGCAAAAATGCAACGGATGCTGGAGAGACTGCCATCAATTCTTTGAGCATGTGGAAGTCAGTGCGTGGCTAAGAGCACAGGCTTCATGTGGAGAAAGAGTCCCCACCTGCTGAGGCAGCCAGACGTGGGCATCTGGACGGCCAGACAGGGCGGAGGATGCTGAGTGAGTGACGACTTCTAGCCTGGAGGACGCTCCTCCGTGCTCCTATGCCTGGGATCTGGCACTGGATGGTGTCATCTGACTGAGGAGGGCCACATGTTTGAATGGTGTGCAGTCTCTGAGATTCAGCAGAGATTTTAGGAATAACAAGCATTCCAGTCGGCACTTCATATCAGCAACCATCACATCTGCTCTGCCTCCTCCGTTTGCAAAGGCATCTCCCTACGTGCTGTTCTTGCAAGTTTATGGAGGCACCCCCGAAAGTGTGTTTGTTCTTTCAGAGTAGGGGTTATGTTATATACAGCCTTTGGGGGTTGGATATTATCTGACAAAATCTCAGGATCACACATTTGATTCTCTGACATGCAGGTATTTCTGGCTTCCACGGGACAGAATGGTCAATGGAAACTCTGGAATGGAGCAGACCAATAGCAGCACGGCTGTCAGCTGGCTCCACACAATTCCACATAATTCCTTTCCCCGCCCCCCCTTTGGATTTTGAGAATGTCTAAGCCAGGGTTGGGGCCAGGGTTACAAATAAAGCAATTTCTTTCAGCATGCGCTCTCCAAATTTGCACTGGGCACCTGCTGCAGGCAGAGCACAGCATTTCTTTCTGTGCTACGAACATCTAATTTCTCTAGGGAGAAAAGGTGCATAAATAAGACAGCCACAAAACATGCCAGTAGGCTAAGCGACCTCAAGTGGTAATCCAACAAAATCCCTTAGAGCCCTAGGGATGCTGCAGAGCTGATCAAGGCTCAGAATGTAAGAAAGACCAGGGGCTTAAAAGAGATGGACTCAGCTGGATTCGGGGTAAGCCTGCTGAGCATCCAGTTCTGAGGGCAGGAAGCATTCAAAGCCTTCCTCTCATCTCTGTGTTATGATTAGATCTGAATTCCTGTCTGAGAAGCTTGATGGCTCTGTTTCCGTGATGGCTTCTCTGAGCAACCTTTTATCTTTCTGAACTTTAGAATATCTTTCTCCAAATTTTGCATCATAGCTTTCTTGCTAGAGACCTAGCACTCCCTTCTCTGGTCTGCAAGAGCAACGTCACTGAAGATGTTGGATGTATGGAGGCTGGGTACTAGGAGGACACCTCATGTGAACCTTTATATATATAATCAGAAATGATGATACATTCCAAGGAAGAAAAGCCCCAGAAACTTTTCCTTTTGACTTTTCTGGAAAGTGATTGATGGTCTTGGAGTTAGGAGACAGTGGAATTAGAAGAAGACTTGGAGAAGACATTGTGGTGGGGGTGAGTAGTAATCTGTAAACCTTTGTGCAAGTTTCCCTGGTTGGGTTGGCGGCTATAAAGCTTATCACTCAAGCTGTCTGGAGGGCATCACAAGAGCAAAGACAATACTCAAGGTTCTTTGAATCAAGCATAGTCTGTCTTCTTTAAGTTGTCCCAAAGGGCCATGGCCACAGTCAAGGTAGACCAGTCCACCATATACTCAATGGCCCTGGGATGGTCTCCTGAAAAGAGCCCTGAGAAATCTTGGTTTCCTTCCTCCATCTGCCTCCTCCTTGCTTTCTGACAATGATGGAAACTTGGTTTCCCCTTCAGTCATGGGGTAGTAGTAGGGTGAAGAGAATTCCAGAATCAGCACCAATGGAGGTGTGCCTGCACAACCACCGGCCTCATCTTCTTTCCAATTCTATGAAAGGATGGACCCTGCTGGTCATGGCCAGAAGCTCTTTTGAGTGTTCACCTTAAAATGATAGGTTTGTTTATTGGACCATTTCCCAAAGGCAAGATTGGTCACCTATAAAACTGTACATGCAGCTATGAAGATGCCACACACCTCACCTCCAGAGCCACACAGGCTTTTCCTCTCACTGGCACTGGTGCAGTCTCAGGTTCAACAGGGGTTTGAGGAGGATGCACCAGAGAGAATGTGGTAATTACATTGCCTCCTTTTAATAGTATCTCAAGCACAAGATTTTAATTGGTTTCTGACTCGGGATAAATGCTTGATTTTAAATAAAAGAATCCTAACACCCATCCCCACGCCCAAATTGGTGATTCAGAATCTAATGTGGCTGGGGCTTAAGGGCATTGCATCAGCACATTGGAGCAGTAGCTCCAAATGGGTGGCAGAAAGCCATACTTTATTTGTATTGTAAAAATTGCAATTTGGGAGCCCATTTCAGTTAACTCTCTGCCACTACTTAAGTGTAGGAGCTGTTTCAGTGACATATGAAAGTGTTACCCACATACATTTAGAGAATAAAAGGAGATTGGTTTTTAAAAATGTATATATTTTCATTTGTTAAAAACAGAGCTGTTTATAAACCAACCTACCTTCCTCCCTCCCTCCCTTTCTTCCTTCTCTCTTGTAGGTCTCACCTCTGGCATATCTATAAGATACTTCTTCCATATTTATTTGGATAACTTGTCCTTAACATGGGCGCACATTTTCTTTCCTGCTTCCCATTCCTAGCTTGGATTAACATGCATTTACAAATGTATTTGTAACTCCCTGGACAATTCTTGCTCATTTGGTTATACGTTATCTTCTGAGCAAGTGCTGCAAACCCTAGGAAAATATATTCAATAAATATTTATTGACTGCACTGTGCTCACAGGGCTAGAAGGCAGTCAGTGAAACATCTTTCTGGTTTACGCATTAATTACCAGGCTGCCAGAGACGGGGTCTGGAGGCTGTGTGGGATGTGACTTGTGTTCTCCACTTCAGGCTGTTCCAGTGCCGTGGAGAGCCATCACCACTGACTTAAACTGTATGTGACCTCCCAACTGAAAAACCTGACGTGCCGTCTTCCTCTTGCATGATTATGCTTTATAAAATCTTTCCGTATAGCCCCTTAAATCTGGCAAAGTATAAGGCTGCACTCTTTTTTTTTTAAAGGCAGAGTTAAACAATCTTCTTATTGTGAAGGACAATTCCAACCTTCTGACAAGCAGCTGTATCCTCCTGACTTCCTCCTAAAGTAGCCCTAAGTCATCTGGGCAGAGAGAATGTCTTTCCTCTACTAGGGAGATTTGTTCTAGCAGGTCCTTTTTGTTTTGTTTTTTTTCCCCTTATTTTTTATTTTATTTTATTTTTTAAAGATACTTAGATTATACAAATGTCACATAAAAAAAAAAAAAGAGGATTCTCATATGCCCCCCTCCCCACACCTCCCACATTTTCCTGCATTGACAACATCCTTCATTAGTGAAGTACATTCATTGCAATTGATGAACACATTTTGGACCATTGCCACTAAGCGTGGGTTAAAATTTACATTGTAGTTTAACTCTCTCCCACCCAGTTCTGTAGGTTATGGCAAAATTTATAATGGCTTGTATCTGTTGTTGCAATGTTATTCAGGACAATTCCCAAGTCCCCAAAATGCCCCCGTGTTACACATGCTTTTCCCTCTCCCTGCCCTCAGAACCTCCAGTGGCCACTGCCTCCACATCAATGATATAATTTCTTCCATTGCTAGAATCACAATAAGTCTATAGTAGAATACTAGTAAGTCTACTTTAGTCCATAGTTCATTTCCCAATCCTGAGGATTCTGGGATGGTGATGTCCACTCCACCTCTAATTGAGAGGAGGCTGTGATCCCATAGGGCCAATAGATGGGACTCTTTTCCTTGCAGTTGTAGACTCTCTTGGTTCCTTGGTTTGGTAGTTGTCCACCATTACCTCCATGTTAGTTGTCCTCGGTGAGACCAATGAACTGGAGAGTAGGTGTTGCAACTCCGTTGGGATTCAGGGCCCAGGTGGCACATGGACAGCCCAAAGGGTTAAGTCTCTTGGACATACACCTACCAACTCTAGTTCTAATTACAGGTTCAAATAGAAGGACAGAAGAGCCATGTGTAGGGAAAACAACTGAGTCCAACTCTGTCACCTGGGGAGCATAAATTCCAAAGTAGGGCCCACTGGAAGGCACCAAACTCCTGAGCTACCTGCCCTGACTATAGTGCCTGGATGTCTCCTGAGCCCTCAGGAACCCTGTTATTTTGGGGAGTATCTACTTTGGCAGTCAAAGAGATCCTACTGAGACGTGTATAAGTGTAACCTCTGGAATGACCTCCCAACTTACTTTGAAGTCTCTTAGCCATATAAACTCATTTGTCTTTACCTTTCCCCCTTTTTGGTCAAGGTCTTTTTCCAGTTGCATTGCTAGTTGGTGCTTGGTAGTAATCCTTCAGTGCCAGGGTGGCTCATCCCTGGGAGTCATGTCCTATGCTGGGGGGAAGGTAATGTATATATATGCTGAGTTTGGCTTAAAGAGAGGCCACATTTGAGCAACAAGGATGTCTAGCAGATCCTTTTTCCTCCATCTTTCCCCCAGTCTCTTCTCTCCACGATTCCCATTCACTGCTTCCTGGGTTGGCATAAGTCCCATTTAAGGGGTCACACCTTCCTGAGTTCAAATGACCAAGGATGGTGACAAGTGGGAATGTGACTTTCATAGTCCAGTTCAGGGGTCAGCAAGGTTTTTTCCCCTGTAATTATTTTAGTCTCTGCAGCCAATACAGTCTCTGTCACAACTACTCAACTCTACCTTTGCAGTCTGAAAGCAGTGAAAGACAGTAAGCAAAGTATTTGGTGTGGCTGTGTGCCAATAAAAGTTTATTTACAAAAACAAGTGGTGGACTGGTTTTGGTGCTGGGGTCATCGTCTGCTGACCCCTGGTCTAGTCTATGGGAAGTAAAAAGCAAGGGAGAGTTAGAGCCTCCATAGAACATAGTGTAATGTGTAAAAACACCCTTTACCTTTGAAAGACTGAGGACTCTAAAACTGAAGCTCACTGGGTGGATAAATTGGACCCCCCATGGCTACCAGTCATGACCCAGAATCCAGCCTCTTGACCAGGCTTGGTGGTCATTCAGCCCAGGATGTTTATTCTCCCTGATTTTCCCCGTCTAACTCCTACTAATTTTCATGACTTGGTCCAGACATTATCTCCTTGTAGCTGGGTTGGGTGCCCTGTGATTACTGTCCTGAAGGTCTCTAATCTTTTACTAACCATATTTCACTATATTTGACTATCTGTGTGTCTGTCTCTTCTTTCTTAACTACATCTTGAGAATGGCAATTGCTGTGTCTTATTCACATTGGTATTCTCAGTTTCCCTGAGGATGTAGTAAATACTCAATGGAAGTTTAATTGAATAAATGAATATACAAATTCCTTGCCTATAAATGGTTGTTAAATGAATAGAAATTAATGCAGCAGGAGAAATACATACATATTATACCCTTGGTCCTCCCTGTCTAAACATATGCAAGAACAATTATTGCTCAAAGTGTTTTTTGTCATACAGACATCCAAGATTGGCTAAAGAAGTAACCTCATTGCCCCCAAGTCTTCAGAATCTCTCATCTCTTGACAGTGAATCCTTAACTAAACTCTCAGTAGGTTAGTTGTTGGCTGACTAGCTTTTATGTTGTCTAGGAGTGAGCATTTCTACCTGGCGCCACCCTCTGGCTCTTCTTCTAAACACGTTGCTCCATCCTCTTCCTTCCCATTCCTACTCCCTTCTTCCTCTGGGAGGGCACACTCTTTCTATGTGAGGTCACTAACATTTCATCTGTTAGGAATTTCTTCCAGGCCATTTAGCTAATCAGCAAAATCCAAGTACCTCGTTTCATCAGATCACTTAACTAGGAACTTTACCTATTACCTATTCAACTACGCTCAAGCTCACAAAACTATAAAAAAGAGGCCTCTGAGCAGTAACAGAGATGCCACCAAGTTTGCAAACTACTAAAGCTGTTTTTATTAATGGCAGACACCCCCATGTTTTCATTGCTTTGTTGTGCACAATTCTCAAAAGCATGACATTTTGGTCTCCAAGCCCACTGCGGATTCATAGTACCACCAGTTGATTCATTCCAAAAAGTTCCAGCTGACAGCATGGAAGCAAGTCAACAAGGCCATACAAAAAGAATGCAAACACAGATGGAACTGAGAGCTGGTGACAGTTGGCAGTGAAGTGAAGGAGGGGACACAGCTGACTGTTGTACAAGCTGTCCTGCCCTGTGTGATCAGAGAAGGGCTCCTGTGTTGGACAACAAAGAATCTAGTGTAGGCTAAGGAGAGGAGGTGATTCCAGATCCCAGAAATCAACCTCCCTTCTTTGGAACCCAATTCCTATCTCACTATTGTTTGTACAAGTTTTTTTTTTTTTTTTTTTTAACTTTTTATTTTAAAATAATTTCAAACTTAGAGGAAAATTAAAAAAAATAATACAGAAACAATACATAGAACTCCAGTGCAC
Organism: Cabassous unicinctus; assembly: GCA_029593785.1. Classification (NCBI taxonomy): domain Eukaryota; kingdom Metazoa; phylum Chordata; class Mammalia; order Cingulata; family Chlamyphoridae; genus Cabassous; species Cabassous unicinctus. The sequence continues at coordinate 13,198 of JAQZBX010007721.1, read as the reverse complement.
CCCATGCAGATAGCCAGATTTACCAACTATTAGCATTTTGCTACATTTGGCATGTCATTTGATCGAATTTTATCTACCTACTATTTATATTTATTGATCTATCTGATCTACCTGTCATCTATCTGCCTATCTTCTAAACATTTGAGAGAAGGTTGCATACATCATTCTCCTCTAATACTTAACACTGCCATGTATATTTCCTTAGAATAGGCAGCCATGTTCACACTTAATAGATCAGCAGAATTAGTCTGCACAAGTTTTATCCATCTTTTAAATGTGGATCAAAAACCATTTCCTTTAGGACAACTTTTTTGATTGTCTAATCTCTCCTGCCTGTGGAGATGATTATACCCCCACCTTCCCTTTTAGCTGTGCTTCCTCACACACCCCTCCCATTCCATCTTTCAGTAGAGTAATTTTGGACTTATTCTGGACTGTCACTAGATGGTAAGCTACCTAAGGGCAGGGATTGTGCTCACTTATCTCTTTATCTTCTGGAGGACTTAACAGTGAGCTTTACATAATTGATAAAAGTTTGCCTGGATGTCTCAATAGGCTTTTTCACCAAGAACTCCTTCTCTTTCTTCATTTGGTAGTTGTGAGCTGGCAATTCTATTCAGAACATCCAGACCAGTCTTAAAAGGTCTGATTACTAAGGAATGGATATGATTCTGGAGTATCCTCTCTGCCATGAATTCCTTAAGGTTATCTTAGACTGTAAAGCCCTGGACCAGAGGCAGAAAGTGCTTTGGTCAGGCAGAGTTAGAAGGGGAGCCTCAGGGGCCCAGGGTTATTGCTGTGTTCTCATTTTATCAGCACCAAGGCTACTATAAAAGTATACATGACTCAGGCCTGACATGCTCTATGGGGAAAAGGCAGTGAAGGTCCAAACTAAGTATAATATCCTGAGCGTTTCTAACAGCATAGGTGGGCCAGATTTTGGTGAGCAGACAGTTAGCACTGGGAGTGAGCAATACCAGGAGTTTCAGTCAGCTAATCCATTGGGAGTCTGCTCTTTGCAATAGGATTCTTACCCTCAGGGGTTGGACTGGGGATGGGAGTAGTTGGGCAAGAGGAGGAACCCAGAAGAGAAATGACAGCCAGTCTGTAGGGTGATGAAGGTGAGTGAAGTGATGCTGGTGTGTGGGACATACTCTCTAGGTCACAGGATGATGCCACTTGGTCAAACTCTAGTCCTTATTCACACTTTTGTGACTTGGAACTGAAACCTGGGTATCCTAAATTTAGGTGACTTCCTGGGACCTCAAATTTGGGTGTCTCCAAATTTGATTTGGGTAGGGCTGATGAAGCCGCATTAATCCCAGTGGCAGAGTAAGAAGGAAGGAGAGAAAAGAAGTTTGGAACACAATTTCTTTGGTATTTTTGTTACTATAAGGGAAAGGAGAATTACACTGATTGAACTTCATTATTTTAGTGCAAACTTAATAATGGGAGGAAGTTCACATGTAGGCATCTTTACATTGTCAGCACTGTGCCCTTTGGCCTTTACTGATACTGGTGCATGTTGAATAACCCTCTCTGGTAAACTAAGGAAGATGTAGTTGGCCAAAACCTGAGATGGGGTTGAATTTTCATCTTATCATGTACTTTGGCCTTGGTGTTAAATTAATGTTCTCTTCTGGACAGTTTTGATGTTTCTGTGAGCAATATCAAATATGCATTCCTTATTGGCCGAAATGCCCATTTCTTTGGACCTCTGAGGCCATTTAGAAACTGTTGTAGTCACACATAGGTGTATTGAGAGTTTCTCTGAGTCTTTGCCATCCCCTTCCTCAGAGTGAAAGGTATATTTTTGGACAACCATAGCCTTGACTTTTAATTGCAATAGCAGAAAACTTAAAGGAGAGGCACCTGGGGGAGAGGATTTAAGACTGGCATGTTCCTGCTTCCTCCTCACTCAGGAAAGTCTCTCTTCTTCCTAGATATCCCTTATTCACCCCATAAGACAGGATCCATGGACTGGGATTAGGGTGAGGTGAGTGAGGCACTGACTCTCAAAGTTGTGTAAGTGCAAAGTTAGTGTTTACTTAAAATTTTGAAATTTTGTTTACCATCAATTTTTTTGCATTAATTTTGATGTTTTAAAATATTGCACTAAAATATTATCTTGAGTGCTGAGTTTTTTGGAGCCTTGTTAAATTTTGTGCTCAGGGTGAGTGCCTCACTTGCCTCACCCAGGTCCCAGCTCTGATAATATCTCCATTCAAGTACACCGGGCAGGGCACTCGCTGATAAAATGACTTGTACTCCAACTCAAGTAAGTGGTGGGAGGATTTCTTGACATTGCTGCTCCTGCCAGCCACCTAACTTAGCAGTCAATTGTGCCATGCCCTGAGCCTGCAGCCTTGAAGTGCTCCAGGCCACCAGAACATGGGGCTGTAAGGTCAGTGGGAAACATGGGAAATTATTGGCAATATGTGCAGGAAGGAGGCTGAGCAATCCTGTTGTGGTGAGTATAAAGAGTAGTTTGGGTGCCCACTACAGAGATATGCCTTTTATTGTAGTGATTAAATTCACAACTATTTCTTTCTTTATTTTTGATAGTGGTTTCTTAGTTAAATCTTTTGATAGCAATACATTATACATGAACAGAAGCACATTTTCAATGAAAAATTAAGTGCTGGAATTCTGCTTTTCATGAAAGTTAATGGTCAATGTGTAACCTGCACAAAGTGATTATAGACATTTACCTTCTATGAGGCTGAAGTGTTATCACTGAACACATGAAAACCAGAAGACACAAATCTGCTGAAGAAGCAGCAGCACTTACACCAAAGAAGTAGAAGTTATTTTAAGAAGTCTGGGCTCAAAGATGTTGATTTAGCATGTGCAGTAAAAATGGTGTATGTGCCCACCATTCCATGAAGCCTGACTTTTCATTTAGATTAAATGACTGTTCTTCTAATTTAATTTCACTCACTTTCAATTCCAATTTTTCTTGTTCATGTACAAAAGATGTAGTGATAGCTATTAATGTGTTGGCTAAGTTAGCAGAAGAGGAACTTGGCAAATAGCTTAATAATTCTAATTTTATATTAGTGTCATCAGATTTTTCAAATAGGAAATCAGTTAATTCCAATAATGGTTCAACTATTTTTTAGCCCAATTTATGGATTCAAAGCTTTGGGAGATGAAACACTGACATTGTTGTGAATGTTACCATAAATTCAGTTTAAACATCAATGTTGAAGATCAGTTGTTTGTTTTGGTACTAAAATGAATACAATTTGGTTAAAATAATGTTCTTTCTAAATTAAGAAGCTATGGAACAGAAATGTGCTTGGAATAGATATGGTACACGTAATTTGCAATCATCTATAAACAAGCTGTAATATTTTACCAATTGATAAAGAAGCTATAGTTATTGAAATTCACAATTTTTAGGAACAGGGTAACTGATCTAATTTTTTTTGCAATTAAGCTGATGATGAAAATAAAAGTATATCTCAGTAGGATTTTAAAAGCATTTGAACCTTTGAAGAATTGCTTTGTGAATTAGTCTACATGTTCTACAATAGTACTGATCTTTTTATAACTGATTTCTCTTTTACTTGTATTTTATTTAAAACCAGTTGAAAATCTTTAACCAATGTTTTCAATGGATTATTCCAAAATTTTAGCTTCTGAAGTTTTAGCAAATTTTAATCTTTGAATACAAAGCTGGCAAATAAAAAGACATTGAAATTACCCCTATGAAAGCAAGAGAGAAACTTCACAAAGTAAGCAATGTAAGCTCCTCTGGTGTGCAAAATTTAATTTTGAAATTTTCTAATTGCTCTTAGGAATTTTTTCACTTGTGAGAATAATCCTTTAATGGCTTTCCTGTTTTTTTAGTAGATGAATATATATGCTGTATCAGAATGTACTGGTATGAAATTGGGAAGGACTAAAATTTTACAATATCCTAATTTGGAACAACTATAAAAAAAAATATAGAGACCACCTATTGGACAACTTAGAGCACTTAGTTTTGTCTTGCAAATCTATCCTTTGGTTTCTCTGTGCTACATTCTAGATAATTCTTTTGGTTCTATCTTCCACTTCACTGATTCTTTCTTCAGCATGTCTAATCTGCTGTTAGACTTGTCCATTGAGGTTTTTTAAAAAAGTATTTTGTTATTTTTAATTACAGAACCTGTAGGTTTTCAGAAAAATCATGCAGAAAATATAGAGTTCCCATATACACACCCATACATCAGTTTTCTGTATTATTATCACTTTGCATTAGTGTGGTACCTTTATTACAATTGATGAAACCATATTATTATAATCACACTATTAACTGTAGTTCATAGCTTACATTACTGTTCACTGTTTGTGTTGTATAGTACTATGGTTGTTTCTCTTAAATTTTTACCCTAATAACATATGCAATCTAAAATTTTCCCTTAAAACAGCCAATAATATGATTCAGTGGTGGTAATTACATTCACAATGTTATGCTACCATCACCAACATTCATTACCAAAACTTTTCCATCACCCCAAGCATAAACTTTGTGCACATTAAGCATTAACTTCCCATTCTCTATCCCTATATTCCATTTTCTCACTCTGAATATGCTTATTTTAATTAATTTGTATCAGTAACATCATACAATATTTGTTCTTTTGTTTCTGGCTTATTACAATCAACATGATGTCTTCAAGCTTCATCAGTGTTGTCACATTCCTCTTTAAGGCTAAATAGCATTCCATTGTACGTATATACCACATTTGGCTTATCCATTCATCTGTTGATGGATATTTCCATTTTTGGACAATCATGAATAATGCCTCTATGAATATTGGTGTACAAATATTTGTTTGGGTTCTTGCTTCAATTCTCTTGGGTATATACTGAGAAGTGGGATTTCCAGGTCATATGGTAATTCTATCCTTAACTTTCTGAGGAACCACCAAACTGTCTTCCACAGCTGATGCACCATTTTACATTTCCACCAACAAAGAATTAGTGTTCCTATTTCTCCACATCCTCTCTAATACTTGTTATTTCCCTCCCCCCCCCCTTTTTTTTAATGGTAGCCATTCTAGTGGGTATGAAATGGTATCTCATTTTGGTTTTAATTCACATTTCCCTAATGGCTAATGATGTTGAGCATCTTTCCATGAGCCTACTGGCCATTTGTATATCTTTGGGGAAATGTCTATTCAAATATTTTGCCTGTTTTTAATTGTGTTGTTTGTCTTTTTATTGGTGAGTTGTAGGATTTTTATATATTCTGGATATTAAACTTTTATCAGACATATAGATTCCAAATATTTTCTCCCATTTCTTAGATTGTCTTTTTACTTTCATGATGAAATCTTTTGACACACAAAAGTTTTAAATTTTGTTGAGGTATCATTTTTCTATTTTTTCTTTTGTTGCTCATGTTTTTGGTAAAGTCTAAGAAACCATTGCCTAACAGAAGGTCCTGAAGATGCTTTCTTATTTATTCTTCTAAGAGTTTTATAGTTTTCGTTCTTATATTTAGATCTTTGATTCCTTTCATGTTAATTTTTGTATATAGTGTGAACTAGGAGTCCATCTTCATTCTTTGGCATACGAATATTCAGTTTTCCCAGCACCATTTGTGGAAGAGACTATTCTTTCCCCATTGAGTGGATTTGGCACCCTTATAAAAAATCATTTGGCTATAGATGTGAGTATTTCTGAACTCTCAATTCATTCCATTGTTCTATATGACTGTCCTTGTGCATGATTTTACAGTAGCAGTAACATGATTTTACTGTTCCTTTGTAATAAGTTTTGAAATCAGGAAGTGTGGGTCCTCCAACTTTGTTCTTTTTCAAGATGGTTTTGGCACTGAGTTTTATTTTCATTCTTTTTCCTTTCTGCTCCTAAGCCTGAATCATTCCAATTCATTTTATCTTCTACTTCACTGATTCTTTCTTTTTCCAGCTCCTATGTGCTGCTGAAACCTCTAGGCATTTTTTTCATTTCAGTTATTATAGTCTTTAACTCTGGTATTTCTGTTTGGTTCCTTTTTACAAATTTTATCTCTTTGCTAAACTCTCATATTGCTCGTTCGTTGTTTTTCTAATATCCTGTAGTTCTTTCTCTGTGTTTTCCTTTATTTCCTTAAAATCATTTTTTAAATGTCTTTGGTATGTCCAAAGTCTGGTGTCTGGTGATTTTCTTTATATTTATCTTGTTCTTTTAGATGGGCCTTCATTTCCTGTTTCTTTGTTTATTTTGTAATCTTTTATTGCTATACATTTTAATATTTTAAAGTGTTAAATCCAGTATTTAGTCACTGAGTTGTCCGTTCCTTAAGTTTATATCCAGATAGTTATATAACAGAAATGTCCTTGAGTGCCAGGAGCTAGCACAAAGAAACCAATGCAGAAAATGTCTTTCACGATCTTTGCAAATTTGCTCTGCATTGGCTGGTACTCTCCTTCAGAGTTTAACCTTCCTTTCAAGAAGATCAGCTGGAGGCAAAAGTGAAGTGTAGCGTCCTCTCTGTCTTTTCTGAGAAAAGACAGAAAAAAAAAATAGAAAAAATAGAAAAAAAGAAAAAATAGAAAAATGATACCTCAACAAAATTTAAAACTTTTGTGTGTCAAAAGATTTCATCATGAAAGTAAAAAGACAATCTAAGAAATGGGAGAAAATATTTGGAATCTATATGTCTGATAAAAGTTTAATATCCAGAATATATGTGCCTTGTCCTGGGTTTGTACCTGCTCGTGGCCTTAGGAATTCCCTTATTTACAAAGTTCCAAATGTCCCCACTACCCCTTATGAAACAGATTTTCTCCCTCCTCTGGGTGCTCTCTTGTATGGTTTAAATTCAATAATTATTTTGCTCCAGTCCACTCTAACTTACTTATTTCTTATACTGTTTTAGCTGTCCACAAAGTTCTTCTGCCTACAGGACAAGCTCAAGGTGGGTGAGCCTGAGACAAGCGTCCTGGTAAAGTCTTTCAGGCTGCCACCTAATAGATTGGAACTAACATAAAGGCACCCCAGGATGTGCAGAAAAGTTAATTTTCTTCTCCAGAACAGGGCCAGTGATTCATAATGGGAGTGCAGGATGACTCCACACTGTACCAGTGAGGAGATGGGAGAGGAACCAGCAATAGTGCCATAAGATTTTCCTACTGTTTCTAACGCTGTTTTTTTCTTATTTGGCACTTGCCCAGTTATGAAACTTAGGGTTATCTAGAGAAACAGAACTGACAAGAGATAGCTGTAAATATTATGACATTTTAATAAGAATTGTATCATGCAACTGTGGTGATGCACAAATCCAAATTCCATAGGGCAGGCTGCAAGTGGGGAACTCCAATGAAGTTCCTTGATGAATTCTTCAGGAGAAGCTGGCTGGCTAAAGTAGAGATGGAAATTCTCTCTCCGACTGCTGAAAACATCACTTCTCCTTTAAAGCCTTCAACTGCTTGGATGAGACTTCTCTCCTTGAAGATAATCTCTTCAGTTGATTGTAGATGTAATCAGCCTTAGATGCAATCAACTTACTGGTGGTCTAAGCCCATGAAAGTCCTCACAGTAACAATCAGCCCAGTGCTTGCTTAGCCAAACAACTGGATACCATAACCTGGCCAAGTTGACACATGAGCTTAACTATCACAAAACCCTTTAACTCTTTTCTGGAATTACGAAGAAGATGGCTCCTCCAGTTTTTGCTAGTTGTTAAAAGACTCTGCATCTTCTATTTTTTGAACCCCAGTGCACCTGACCAGGCACCAGATAGTCCCTTAGTAACAACCAGCTAATCAATTAAAGGACCCCTTCTATCCACCAGGCTGTAGGCAGAGATGTTGGCTTCAGAGTTGGTTTCCTCCAGATGCTGATGGCAAAACAAGGATGGGGCGCTAAATGAAGAAGGACATGGGCTTGCAGGCTAGCTTCCAAAGGAACATGGAAAGGAGGCTGGGACCAGGGCTGCCAAACAGAGCAGGAGCCCCAGAGGCAAACACACTTTCCAGCAGGTAAACACTCAGTAGACCCGTGTTTACAGACCACTCTGCGGCCCATCCTGCTGGTGATGGAGGCCTCCTTAAGAGTCTGCATTCTCAGGCAGCGAGGCCCCTGCTGCCTGAGTGATGACTTTCCTCCCCCCAGGAGGCTCCCAGCACAGAACAAACCTCTTTTCCTCTCCCCCTTGCTTTTTCAGCTACTTAATCTCTCTGAAAGTGATTGCTCAGAATCTTGTTCTCCTTGTGAAATAAGGATTGATAATATTTACGTGGCAGTGGTGACTGTAGAAGCTAAAATGGGAAGGGAACAGACAGCCTCTGGTACATAGTAGGCACAAAATACACTTCTCCCCTGCATCTTTGTATAAGTCACGTCCCCAGAGGCAATGTAGGGTCTTCCAAGAGGCTCAGTGCTTAGTGTTAACCCAGACCACCCATGATACCAGACACTCAGACCGTCTGCTTGACAGGCTGGGTCCAGGGCCAGACGCCCGAAGATACTCAAACAGCAAAAGGCGAACGAGGCAGTGGCGTCAGCTTAATTGCTGCTGTCAGAGATGGGAGTACTAAATTTATGACCACAATGGTATTTCATGGGAAAAAAAAATAAGTTGGAGCTGTATAATTCTTTTTTTTTTTAAAGATTTATTTATTTATTTATTTATCCCCCCCTTGCTGCTTGTGTTTGCTGTGTCCATTTGCTGTGTGTTTCTTCTGTGTCTACTTATCTCCCCCTTGCTGTGAGGTCCTGCTGCATCAGCCCACCGCGCCACGCGGGCCAGCCTGCTCTCACAAGGAGGCCCCGGGAAGCGAACCCGGGGCCTCTCACATGGTAAACGGGGGCTCTATCGGTTGAGCCACACCCACTTCCTGCTGTGAGGTCTTGCTGCATCAGCCCACTGCGCTGAGCGGGCCGGCCTGCTCTCACAAGGAGGCCCCGGGAAGCAAACCCGGGGCCTCCCATATGGTAAACGGGAGCGCCATCAATTGAGCCACACCCGCTTCCCGGAGCTGTATAATCCCACTGAGACTTTTAAGCATGCTGAAATGTGGCACTGGCTGGCAAAGGTGCACCAAATCCCAGGCAGCTATGTGTCAGACTTCCTCCCAACGTTTGCCCAAGTGAATTGCCTCCCTGTGGAGCACCCCAAGAGCTGTCTTCCCTCTGGATAACAGGGCTATGGAGGGGGATCCCCTTTTTCCCCCTCCTGCTTGCCCTCCCCTCTGAGTTCAGCATCGGCTTTCACTGCCTTTCTTGCAAATCTCATTTCTGAGAATGATTATTGGAGTCTTGCTACAGAGCTGTTAGAGGATGAACCATACTGATTGTGAATGTTGGATTACTGAGGAGGAGAAAATACCCACAGGAGCAAGAAGGAAGTCCCTGAGGTGGGCAGGGGTGGGAGGACATGTGTCTTATGGGGAGGAGCCCAGGGATGTGATTTGACAGGGACAGCCCAGCCTCCTTGTGCAGAGTCCTCTGTGCAGCCCTCTTCCTGACCTTCCTTCCCACCCTGTGTTGCTGTCACTCCCTTGGGAGACTAGGGTCTGAGCTGCAAGGCACTAGGCCTCACTTCATCTGTTTATAGCTCCCAGTTCTGCAGAGGACACACATGCTGAACAAATGCTTATTAAAGGGAAAACAAAAGCTCATCTCCCAATGGGTCAGAAAGAACTGGGTTCTAGTCTTTCATTTTTCGGCCCCTGCCTGGTGTGAGCTTTTGGCCAATGACTTGTCCGAGTCTTGGTTTGATTTCCTTATTGGTTAAACAGTTTTGGGAAATGTTCCGTAAGGTCTGTGTAAGAGCTTTGCTTTGAGTCTCTGCCCTGAAGCTGGAGCTGGGTCACTGTGCCCTTGCCCCACGAAGGCTTGTCTCCTCCCTGATGCTTGCTCCATCTTGCAGGACCTCTTAGCCAATGTCTCTCAAAGTTCCCTTCCTTCCATCATAAATGGTCAAAATCATAACATGCACCTTAACTTCCCCATATCTGTGGGTTTTGCCAGGATCAACTGAGACAAAAATGAAGGGCTTTTAACTGTTATGTGAGGCACAGTTGAAGTTTCTCACCAGACAGACATTTGGGCATAGGAAAGACAGGAAGAAAGGCAACTAGTGATGATATGTTCTGCCAGAGTCAGAGCTTTAGAAAGATCCTAGACAATGGCAGGTGGAGGGAGGCCGGGCAGAGGAGGGAACTTATGGTGCCCATACCTGGTGTGGGAAAGGACATCAGTGAGTGGAGGATGTTCTAACCCTCAGTTTATATGGGCCCTTAGCCTGGGCTTCCAAGAGAAATTGGGAAGTCAAGGGTAGCTCACTGTACTACAAGCAATTTGAGCCAGGGATTGGGGTTGGTGTGTCCATGGTCACCAAATGCTGATGACCCAGGACCTCAAATGATGACATGGGCAGTTTGGATGGGGAAGGAGATTAGAAATCATTTAGTCTAATCCCATCAATAAACAAATGAGGGCACTGAGGCCCAGAGAAGATACGCAAATTCTCAGGTTGAGTCTGAGGCCAAGATGTGTTTAAAGCTAGTGGTTGCTCTAGAATGTCTATATTGGAAGAAGCAGGGGTCAAGAAATGAGGCCGATATGGTTTATGAACAACAACAAAAATAGGGTGGGTTGGAGGAAAAATATACCAATGTAAGATATGGACTATAGTTAGTAGTAATACTTTGATGATGCAACAATGCAAGGTGGTGGTAGGGTGATGTATGGGAGCCCTGCATGATGTTATGCATGTTTGTTTTGTCAGTTCACAACTTTTACTATACACATATTGTTTATGAATGTTCATGTATGAATGATATACTTGAATAAAATTTATTTTAAATGTAAAAAAAAAAAAAAAAGAAATGGGGCTGAAGGTATAAGGGAGGATTATCTTGAAGCTTCCCCAGGACAGACCACACCTATAACAAAATTTGATGAGATTTTGTACTTAATATTGTTACTGAAATGATTTAAGGCTTTTTGAGATATTGTAATGGAACGAAGATATTTTTCATATGGAAAGAACATGTATTTTGGGAGTGTGACAGTTTGAAGGGGATGGACTCCAGAAAATTATGTTCTTAGAGTTAATCCTTTCCTGTGGTTGTAAACCTATTGTGAATGGGGCCTTTTGACTGGGTTATTTCAGTTAAGGGCTTTTTGATTAGGTTACTTCAGTAGGGTGTGACCCAAGGTGGGTCTTAATCCCCTTACTGAAGTCCTTTATGATTGGGATGAACATGGAGAGAAACACACAAAAGCTGACAGAGAAAGCCGGAGGAAGCCAGAAGTTGAAGGCAATGAAACCTGGAAGAGAAGGGAGAGACCAGCAGATGCCACCATGTGCCTTGCCATGTGAGAGAGGAATCCAGGATCACTGGCAATCAGTCTTTGGAGAGAAAGCATCATCTGACGATGCCTTGATTTGGACATTTTTCTCAGCCCAAAACTGTAAACCTGCAATCTCATAAATCCCCATTGTAAAAGTCAACCCATTTCTGGTATATTGCATTTTGGCAGCCTAGCAAACTGAAACAGCAAAACACTCTATCTAAGACTGAAAAAGTATTGTCTTAGTTTGCTAAAGGCTGCCTATGCAAAAAATACCAGAAATGGATTGATTTTTATAATGAGAATATATTAGGGTAAAATCTTAGAGTTCTGAGGCTGTGAAAATGTCTGCTTCAAGGCATCATCAGAGATGCTGTCTCACCAAAAGTAGGCTGCTGGCAGATCCTGGATGCCTGCTACCTGGCAAGGCAAAATGGCAGCTGGTTCTATCTTCTCCTCCTGGCTCATTTTTTCCCCGAGCTCAGCTATGGGCAATCAGGTATATGGTTCTGCTCTCCCTGGGCGTCATCTCTTCAGCTTCTTCAACTTCAGTCTGCTTCACTGATTCCAGCTTCTAGCCTTTTGGGGTTTCTCTGTAGACTCACTTTCTCCCTGAGCTCAGCTGTGGGAAATCCTGGAGTCCTCCCTCACACGGCAGGGTAAAAATGGCAGCTCTCTTTCTCTGTGTCTCACTGCATGTCTCTCCCATTTATAGAAGACTCCAGCAAGAGGGCTGACACCCGCCGTGGGTCACACCTCACTGAAGAACTCCAATCAAAGGCTCCCATCTGAATTCAATCCAATTAAAAGGTCCCACAATCTGATCAAATGCCCTTAACTGAAGTGATCTAATCAAAAGGTCCCTTAACTGAATCTAACCAAAAGGTCCCACCACACAAATAGGTTTACAGGCACAGGAATGGCTTAGCTTAAGAACATAGTTTTCTGGGGTTCACGAATGACTCACCAGGACAAGTGTCAACTGCCCTTATTAGGAGAGGGATCCATGGAGATGGGGGAGCACTAAAGCCGCCTTTTAGGACCAAGGCAGCTTGTGGCTTGAGGACTGTGCCCTCCTGCTCTTTCTCACCAGATGTGGCCAAGGTGAAGGGGGAAGAGGGTGGGTTCTCCTGTGTCCTGGCAGCCTTGAGCTTACCGTCAGGGCTAGACGGCCCAGCCCTGCGGCTCCAGCTCTGCCACCACCAAGACACTGGAAGGAAAGGGGAGGGGCAGAGTCCAGGGTCCTGCCTTGGGCTCTCCATGCTTGAGACAGGGGCCTCCATACCTCTATTCCATGTCAGGATTTAGAAGACCAGGAAAGAGATTTCTAGCAACAAGCTCATTAGCACCAACCTCTATTACCGCAGAAAGCAATTTAGAGGGCCGATGGAATTCATTAAAATGGGATTTTACTCGTAATAATAACTACAAACAAACAAAGATGATTTACGCCCAACTTTAAAATGCCCTCTGAGGGCAGCCGTGAAAGGACTCGCTCTCCCGCTGTGTCTTGAAGGGCTCTGACCTTCCGGAGCCTTTTCTGTGCCTTGGCGACAAGTGTCACAAACAGATTAAGGATATTTGTTTGTACAGCTTCAATGCATTTGTTTCTGTCTCATGGCTACCCAGCCAGCTTTGAGGCCTCTCCTGCTAAGCTTTCTTTTCCTTTCTTTCCTTCTTTTTTTTTTTTTGTTGAATGTTTTCTCCGGGTGGTTGCAGGTTCCCTGGGTGACTGGCTAACTGACAAAAAAAATGGCCACTTTAGGACCTAAAAGGAGCCAAGTGGTTCGTATTCCTAGTGGATTCTGGAATCTCACCGGGGCCTGTCACAGAGCTGGGTTCCCCTTCTGGAAGGAAGTGTGATGGTTTGACTCAACAGATTTGCTATGACTTTTTT
>JAQZBX010007720.1:33109-49875 GCA_029593785.1 Cabassous unicinctus | reverse complement strand
CAATTTATCTATTTTTTCTCTTGCTGCTCGTGCTTTGGCTGTGAAGTTCATGAAACCATTTCCTATTAAAAGGTCCTGTAGATGCTTCCCTACATTATCTTCCAGGGTCTTTATGGTTTTGGCTCTTATATTTAGATCTTTGATTCATCTGGAGTTGATTTTTGTATAAGGTGTGAGATGGTATTCTTCTCTCATTCTTTTGGATATGGATATCCAGTTCTCCAAGCACCACTTTTTAAAGAGGCCATTCTCTCCCAACAGAGTGGGCTTGGTAGCCTTGTTGAATACCAGATGAATGTATGTGAGGATTTATATCAGAACTCTCAATTTGGTTCCATTGATCAGTATGTCTATCCTTGGGCCAGTGCCATGCAGTTTTGAGCACTGTAGCTTTGTAGTATGTTTTAAAGTCAGGTAGTTTGATACCTCCAACTTCATTTTTCTTTTTCAATATGTCTTTGGCAATTCGGGGCCTCTTAGCCTTCCAAATACATTTTGTAAGTAGTTCTTCCAGTTCCTTAGAAATACGGTGTTGGTTTTTAATGGCATTGCATTAAAACTGTAGATTAGTTAGGGTAGGATAGACATCTTGATGATGTTTAGTCTTCCTATCCATGAACAGGGAATACTTTACCATTTATTTAAGAGTTCTTTGATTGCCTTTAACAGCATTGGGTCATTTTCTGTATATAAGTCCTTTACATCTTTAGATAAATTTATTCCGAGGTATTTGATTCTTTTAATTACTATTGTAAATGGCATTTTTTCTCGATTTCCTCCTCTGCTCAGTATTGGTGTACAGAAATGCTACTGATTTTTGAGCATTGATCTTATAGCCTGCAACATTATTGAACTCCTTTATAAGAACTAGAAGCTTTGTTGTAGATTTCTCTGGGGTTTCTATGTATAGGATCATGTCATCTGCAAATAATGAAATTTTTACTTCTTCTGCAATCTGAATGCCTTTCATATCCTTTTCTTGCCTCAGTGCTTGGGCAAGTACTTCTACGACAATGTTAAATAGGAGTGGTGATACTGGGCATCCTTGTCTTTTTCCTGATCTCAGCGGGAAGGCTTTAGGATTTCACCATGAAAGATGATGTTAGCTTTGGGTTTTACGTATATACACTTTATCATATTCAGAAGGTTTCCTTCTCTTCCTATTTTTTGCATTGTTTTTATCAGGAAAGAGTGCTCTATTGTGTCAAATGCTTTTTCTGCATCTACAGAGATGATCATGTGATTTTTTTCTTTCAGTTTGTTTATGTGGTGTATTACATTGATTGATTTTCTTTTATTGAACCACCCTTGATATCCAGGATCAAACCCACTTGGTCATGGTGTATAATGCTTTTGATATGTTGTTGAATGCAATTAGCAAGTATTTTGTTGAGGATTTTAGCATCTAGGTTCATTAGAGAAATTGGTCTGTAATTTTCCTTTCTTGTGGTATCTTTGTTTGGTTTTGGTATTAGGGTAATGTTGGCATCATAGAATGAGTTAGGCAATATTCCTTCTACTTCTATTTATTGGAAGAGCTTAAGTAGAATTGGTGTTAGGTCTTTCCAGAATGTTTGTTAGAATTCAGCTGTGAATCCATCTGGTCTGGGCTTTTCTTAGTTCAGAGGTTTTTGATGACTGAGTCTATCTCTTTACCTGTAATTAGACTGTTGATTTTATCAATTTCTTCTTTTGTCAATGTAGGCTGTTTGTGCAATTCTGGAAACTTGTCCATTTCCTCTAAATTATCATTCTTGTTGGCATATAATTTTTCAAAGTATCCTCTTATGATACTCTTTATTTTTGTGGGGTCAGTAGTGATATCCCCTTTCTCATTCTGTATTTTGTGTATTTGCATCTGTTCTCTCTTTTTCTTTGTTAGTCTGGCTAAGGGTTTGTCAATTTTATTGATATTCTTGAAGAACCAGCTTTTGGTTTTGTTTATTGTTTTCTAGTGCTTTCTTATTCTCTATTTCATTTAGTTGTGCTCTTTCTTATTTCCTTCTTTCTACTTCCTTTAGGTTTAGTTTGTTGTTGTTTTTCCAATTCCTCCAAGTGTGCAGTTATGTCTTCAATTTTAGTTCTTTCTTATTTTTTAATATATGTATTTATGACTCTGAACTTCCCTCTCAGGACAGCTTTTGCTGCATCCCATAGGTTTTGATATGTTGTGTTGTCGTTTTCATTAGTTTCAAAGTAGTTACTGATTTCTTTTGAGATTTCCTCCTTGACCCACTGTTTGTCTAAGAGTGTGTTGTTTAACTTAAATATCCTTGTGCCTAACCTGTTCCTTTGGCCCTTAGTGATTTCCAATTTCATTCCATTGTGATCAGAGATATTACTTTGTATAATCTCAGTCTTTCTGATTTCATTGAGAGTTTTCTGTGGCCTAGCAAGTGGTCTATCTTGGAGTATGATCCATGTGCACTCAAGAAGAATATATATCCTGCTGTATTTGGGTGTATTGTTCTGTATGTGTCTATTAAGTCCAGGTCCTCTAATGTATTGTTGAGAGTCTTTGTTTCTTTCTTGATTTTCTTTCTAGATGTTCTGTCTAATGATGATAATGGTGTATTAAAGTCCCCCACTATAATTGTAGATACATTTATTTCTCCTCTTAGCTTTTCCAGAGTTTCCTCACATATTTTGAGGCATCCTGATTAGGTGCATAAATGTTTATGATTTTTCTCTCTTCTTGAGAGATTACCCATTTTACTAATATATGGTGTCCATCTTTGTCTCTTACAATAGTTTTGAATTTAAAGTCAATTTTATCTGATATTAGAATAGCTAGTCCTGTTCTTTTTTGGCTATTGTTAGCTTGTAAAACTGTTTTCCTGCCATTTACTTTCAGCCTCCGTGAATCCCTGGGTCGAAGATGGGTTTCTTGTAGATAGCATATAGATGGATCATATTTCTTTATCCTTTCTGCCAATCTGTGTCTCTTGAGTGGTGAATTTAATCCATTTACATTCAGTGTTATTACTCACAATGAATTTCTTATTTCAGCCATATTTTCCTTGGATTAACGTATGTCATTTGTTGTTTTGTTTCTGTTTTTTCCTTTTTAGTTGTTTTTAAACTCTCCTCCAACTCTCTCTCCCTTCCTTTTTCCTTTCAACTTGTATAACTTCCTTTAGTGTTTCTTGAAGTGCCAGTTTCTTATTGGCATACTCTCTTAATTTCTGTTTATCTGTGAATATTTTGAACTCTCCTTCATTTTTGAATGTTAGTTTTGCTGGATAGAGAATTTGTGGCTGGAAGATTTTTGTTTTGTACTTTGACTATGTCATACCACTGTCTTCTTGCCTCCATGGTTTCAGATGAGAAATCAGCACTTAATCTTATTATGCTTCCCTTGTATGTGATGGTTCTCTTTTCTCTTGCTGCCTTGAGTATTTTCTCTTTGTCTTGATCATTGGACACTTTGACAAGTATAGGTCTTGGAGTTGGCCTGTGGGGATTTATACTGTTTGGGGTGTGATGTGCTTCCTGTATCTGCACACCCATCTCTATCAATAGGGTTGGGAAGTTTTCAGCCATTATTTCCTTCAACACTCCTTCAGTTCCCTTTCCCTTCTCTTCTCCTTCTGGGATGCCCGTAATGCTTATGTTTGTGCATTTTGTGTTGTCAGTTAAATCCCTGAATCCCTGCTGGATTGTTTCCATTTCTTTTCTATCTGTTCTACAATCCATTTGATTTCAGCTGTATTGTCTTCCTCATAACTAATTCTTTCTTCTGCCTGTTCAAATCTGCTGTTATGTGAATCTAGCATCTTTTTGATGTCTTGGATTGTGCCACCGATCACCATCATATCTGTTATCTTTTTCGTATGTTTACAATTTCTTCAGTATGTTCTCCCAGTGTCTTCTTTATATCCTTAATCTCTTCTTTCACTTCATTAAGTTGGTTCATGATATTTGTTTGGGAATCTTTGATTAGTTGTTCAATGTTCTGCATATATTCCTGGTTTTTAGTTTGTTCATTGGAGTAGTCCATGTTTTCCTGTTTCTGCTAAATTAAAGCTTAACTGCATTTGTACTGCCCAAATATTCCTAACTAGTTGCTGATTACTAATAAAAACATTTCCTAGAAAAAGCTTGCATATTACAGACAGCACTAATTCCAGAAAAATCTTAAAAGCAGTAAAATCAGAAATGTAAAATAATAAAAAGCTTAAAAACAGCCATACGAAAAGAATAAGAATTATAAGTCAAATTGGTGAGCTTTATGTTTCTGTTAGTGTCTAATGAATTCATTATTCTGACAAGTTTGTTTAATTTTAATAGTAATTTTATACTATAAGAAGTTTATATTGAAACAGTTTCCAAAGTTGTTTTGGTAACTTAAATGTGGAAGGTATATGGAATGTGTTATTTTCTTTGTATTAAGGAAAAAGTAAGTAATTTTGTCCTAAGATAAAAGGACTGGTCATTAAGAAAGAATAAAATGTGGGACAAAACCTGAATGAATATAGAAAGTTCAGAAAGTGTGCAAAAAAGGAACTTTTGTAGTTAAAGTTGAATAAGATTTATTGGGTCTATTAAAAAGTGTTAAAAACTATAGTATCAAATAGTATACAGATGCAAAGTTAAAATTTTGTTTTTACTCTGTTACATTAAAAAACATTTCTTAAAATGGTGGTCTGTTTTAGCAAAATTTTACAAAGAGTTTTTCTCTATCCTGACTAATCAGTGTAAAAAAAACTTTCTTTTATCAAGATAAGATTTTTCTACTTTAACCTTATCATTTCCTTGGCTGTTTAAGAAAAACAAATCATTACTTTTTAAAGAAACCTAAAGTTCAAACCTAACAACTCTTAAAGTTTTACTTTCTCAAAGTCAAATCCTAAAAAGTATCTTTTATTTCAAATTATTTCAAAAGATTTGTTCTTTCACCTTTAAAAAGTGAAGTAATAAAATAATTGAGTTCATTTAATATGTTATAATTTGAATGTAAATTGTTTAGAAAGTGCTATAAAGTTAAAAGCGATTCTTTAACCCTCTGTTAATCAAAGCTGCATAAATAAGTTGATATAAATACTTAAAGAATGTATAAAATTTCTGAAAATGTAACAATGTTCCAGCAAAATATTAAAGAAAAATATAATGTTTTTAATCATAGTTTTAATTATTATTAAAAATTATATGTATCACAAAAACAATCTCTCTACCTGAAAATCAAAAAACAAATGCTTTAACTCATACACATCTGATTCACACTGAAAACTGCCACAGGACAGATGCTTTAACTCATACTTATCTGATTCACATTGAAAGCTGCCATGAGGTGATATATAACAGTAAGCCATCATAAATTAAAGTAATATGATTGTCATATGCAGCAACCCTAAATATTGTTAGTTTATTACAAAAATTAATATCTAGTTATGTCACTGTCAATTTGTTTTAAAACTTGCTAAATCTTTCTCTAGTATCTCCTTAGGCAAATCAATCCTGCATGCACTCACCTTCATGTGAAAAAGCCAAAGGTGGATTATGCAGTGCTTCCCCAAGGAAGCATAGCCCAATCATCTATCCTGGCCTGGTGACAAAAATATCTAAATGTGTGAAAAACCTGTAGCTGTAACTCTATTTTGTTATATTAACAATATTATATTAACCAATAATTCTTTTTACAGAATTAAAAGAAGTATCAGAAACAATAGTATCTTATCTTAAAAACTGGAAATTAAACAATTGGGACAATCTATTAAGTCAAGTTGCTCTGTCAAATTATCAAATGTTATTTAGTTAGATAAAACAAAGACTATTACATTCTGCTGTAATTGATAGAGTATAATGTTTTCTCATATTAATAGTTTATAATATTATTGAAATAGTAAAAACACTTCATCCCTCATTTAATTCAAATATTAAGACCGTTGTCTGTGTTAATCAGGGAAAGTTGTTCATGGGAATAAGAGAACCACCAGCAAGCTGCTTAAAAAAAAAAATCAGAGAGGGCACAAGGTTAAGCAGTAAGAAGGTAAACTCTAATTTACCTTGTAAATTAAATGTAGCTGGCATCAGCATTAGTTTAAGTAAAGTTTGTGGCAGAGACAACATCTTAAACAAATACCCTTTGGGTTGTAATCACAATTGTAAAAGGGGCCAAATTACAATATAATCCCTTTACAAAAACAACAACAAAAGTGTACAGCATACCACACCCTCCTAGAAGTAGAAATCTTAGCACATTAGTGTCTGGCCACTAAGAAAACTGCCATCTCTATCCAAAGGTGGATTGCAGATGCAAAGAACAAGACAAGAACAATGAACGGTCATGAATCAGCCTCTGTGGAGAAGAAATCTGTGGGAAAACATCTTAAATGCCTGCCAACAGCAACAAGTAACTTTTTATCATATCCCTTCCCACTCCTCTAATATCCCTCTTTAGACTGTTAAAGCAAATACCCTTGCAAAGATCCAGAGGCATACCATTAAACCTGAAAAGAGCAGAGTGGCTCCACAAGAAAAACAGACATCATAACTACTGAACCCTGTAACAACCAGCTGCCTGTTGCTTGCCAACAGCCCATGGACATCACCCATAAATATTCTTCATGCTCACTGTAACAACTGAACACCAGTCCCCTCCCATTCTCAAAAGGAACAAGGTATGCTTTCACTACTACAAACACTGCAATGAAGCTCTTTTAACCAGCCAATTACTATTTGCTGCCTAAATATTCAAGTATCCTATGTAAAATGCCAGCAACCCTACAGCCCAAAATGAAAAGTAATAAAAATTTGTTGTTGCCTATGCTTCAAACTATACAAACTGGGAAAAATAAAGTCATTTTAGCCATACTATGCAGCCATACTGGATGTGAATAGTAAGTCTATGAAAAGCAAAAATCACCCAAACATTTTTATGAAACCAGAGTTAATAATCTGAAGACTCCTATTCCCACTAAAACTCTATGTATGTCTATGTAAACTCTTCTTATACCTCAACTAAGTTTTAATGTCATTCAAACCTCACAGCATATGACCCATCAAATAAGTTATATTAATAATCTAGCTTTGGACCCTATGTCGGATTGGTTTTCTTCATTATCTTAGCCCTAAATCTCAAAGTTAATTCCCATCCTCACCCCACTAATAACCCTCCTTCTTTTAATATCAGTAGAACCATACATTCTGTGAGCTATAACACAGTTCATTCAAACAACAGGCTGGAACAGCACCCTGAATCACATGAACAACTTCCTCCTAATGCATGAAATTCAATACCAGCCATTAACCCCTAAAACACCACTGCAATATTATTCAATGAAACCCTGTTCCAACCCTCAACAAGAAGGAGCCCAAGATAATAACTATAGGAGTTAATCATGAATAGCCTCATTCCTCTCTTATTTTCCTTCATACTTAAGATAAATCTCCTTACCTGTTATAACACCATTACTGTTGTTATTGCTGCTGCTTTTTGACCCTTATCTCTTACAGCTCCTCTCCTGATTCATACACTGACTCATACAATAACCCAGGAATACATGGATGGTATCTTCCTGATACGTGACAATCAATATCAACCCTTGCAGAACCTGAAACCACAGCCTACTGGACAGAATGGAAAGAAACTTTTCTCCACCCCTAGACAGTAGAAAGTAGCCAAATCAAGCCAATGCCCCAAATCCCCTCACCCTCCGATCCCGCACAGTACCGTATAACCCAATACCCAGGTCTTCCAACATATATATATATATATATATAAAACCAAAGAGTTAGGAATGTTAGAGGATCCCCCTCACTAGGTTTGCTATAATTAGCAAGCTGTGACTCAATTCTCCCTGGCATGCTTTGAGGAAGAACAAGCCCCCCTTAAGCCTACATGCCTAAAGACACAGCACTTCCCCAAAGGTTGAACAAAGAAACCACATGGAGATGGGAGTAAAGTGAAATAGAGAGCTTCACTCCCTCCACATCAAACCACCACCTGCTCCTCCAGCATTCCAAGAAAACATAATTCCCTAACCCTCTAGCTATATAAGAAAAAATTTTCACCTCTAAGGCATCCCATTGGCCCCTGCACCTTACTCAAACCCTTGAACCCCTCCCACCAACTATCATTTCCGTGCCTAGGAATGTACTGTATAAATTCAAATCCTTCATTTCCACGGGTGGGCTGAAGTCCATTCTTCAGACTCCCTGTGTTGGGAGATCTTCCCAATAAAATTTCTGCCTGCAATCATCAGTCTCCATGCCCCACTAAGTGCTGTTTTTCCAACAGCTACCTTTATTAAGCTATTTACTCCTCCCTTTCCTAATGTTGGAGGAGAGGCCCTGCTGTTTGCTTTTCTGATTGGTTACCCCACCAATTACTTCCCAGGGGGGCCAATGGTGAGGCCCCTTAAGTGTACCTGGGGCTTCCCCTTGACCTGGAATGGGATCTTTTTCCAATATCATTCCAAATGGGTTTCTCATGGCTGGGGTTTCACAGAGTCTTTCTGGCAGCCTTCTAGGTGGCAGTCTTCCACTCAGGAGAATTCCAGGTGGAGTTCCATGGCCATGTGTTTCACAGTGATGTTTTTCTGCCAGGTCTTAGACTCATCTTTCCTTTTCCTAAACGAGCATGTCTCAACTGTCCCCACAGAGGGTTTCCACCCTTATTCTTAAGGGGACACTGAAGGGCAATGGTCATTCTTTTGTAACTACTTCCTGCTCTTTAGGAGTAGTAGGCCCTACCTGAAAAGATGTAAAATTCCCTGGCTATTCTATTGCAGTTGGGAGATGAGACCAGCACTATGGGTGAAGCTTTATGAAATCCCTGTATGACTAATAAGGAATTGATTCTGGAAGAAATAAACTTAATTAGAATTTTGAAGATACAAGGCCCCACCAAAATGATACTGGGCCATGAGATTAGGAAAGGTCATGTACTTTCAAAGTCTGCAACCTCCCAAAGTTGGTGGGCTTCTTCTTGCAGATTTGAATACTTCAGAGTGATTTACATAGAAACAGCTTTCCTCCTTGAGGAACAGACATGCTCCTCCCTGTGCTACTGCTAGCATGTATAGTGCCCTGTGATTTTGCAGCACCACATTAGCATGAAAGTCTATATACTCTCTTAGAGCTTCTAAGGCATGGCTAGTTTCTTCTATGCTGTTGGTTAAATCTAAGGAGAAGTTGTGGTAGATGAGTGGGTTCTGGTATAAACTGCCAATCCCAACTCCCAGGGTGGTGGTTGTGCCTAAGACAGTTAAGAGGGGGATGAGGAGAGGCATTGCCATTTTAGTTATTGTATAAGGAGGAAATATAGGAAATGGACACAGACAAGATTTCTTAAGGAGTGTCTGGCTTGCCCTCCCCCTAGCAATTGGTATTTGATGTAGAGTAAGAGAGAACTGGCTTTGACATAAGCACTACTTAACTTTGTCTCTTGAAGGGGTATTTCAGGCCATCCAATGGCTGTCACTCACCCATCAGGTGCTTCTGGTGAATTGGTACTTTCTTGGGCAGCTAACTTCACTCAGGATAAGTGGACCCAGCTGGCAATTTCTTTAACTTTAAAGGCTGTGGGAGATATTAGAACCACAGAGTAAGGTTCCTTCCATTTTGGCTCTAATTGGGAGTGATTTCTGTTCTCCTGCCTGGTTTTTATCAGAACCTAGTCTCCAGATCCTGGGTGAGGAAAGGCCACCTATAGACAATATTGAAGGGGCCTAGCTGAAGTGGGTCCCTAGCCACCTTGTTTGCTGTTTCCCTTCTAGTGAGAAATGCTTAGCCCTGGCAAGATGGCATGTGGGTAAAATCTATCTGCCAGTCCTCCCCAGGGTATGATAATGAGACAGGTTCTGGAATAAGGGCTAAGAGGGAGACATGGGTTTGCACTGCAACTTTAGCTGCTGCTTCTGTTCTGGCATTTCCCCTGTTTGTCTTCTTGCACCCTGGGCAATGCATAACTGCTCTTTCTTGGGGAAATAGAACAGCTTCTAGTAAGTGCAGGATTTTTTTACCTGTGCTTGATAGGTGATCTACTGTTAGTAAGCAAGTCTCGTTCTCACCACACAGCAGAGTGAGTTGGAGGAAAAGCATATGAGGAAAGCATACTTGAAGTCTGTGTGAATGTATACATTTTGCCCAGCTGCCAGCTTAAAACTCCAGTTGAGGGCAATCAGCTCTGCCCTCTGGGCTGAGGTCCCAGGAAAAGGGCTTGTGCTTCTATAGTTTCCAATTGAGAGACCACTGCATAGCATGCCCTTTTAATTCCTTTCCTAAGGAAACTGCTTCCATCTGGGAACCACTCAAAATTTGGGTTTTCAAGAGGCTCATCCTTTAATTCTGGCCTGCTTGAGTAGTTTTGGTTAAGAGTTTCAAGGCAGGAGTAGAGGAGGGGCTCCTCAGGTTTTGATCAATTAAAAGGGCTGTTGCCCCCACAGCTCTCAGGAAGGTGGCCATCCGTGCAATGTGTTATCCAGAGGTGTGGAGAAATAAGCTACTGGTTGATAAATCTCACCCAGTTTCTGTACTAACACTCTTAGAGCCTCTCCCTTCTTCTCAGTTACATACAGAAAGAAAGACTTTTTTATGTTAGGGATTCCTAAGGCTGGAGAGCTAATTAAGATTTTTTAAAGGGATGCAAGGCAGTTTTCTGGTCTGTTCCCCATTTTAAGGGATGGTTATCAGCCCCCACAATAGCACTGTACAGTGGCCAGGCTATTTCACCAACCTGGGTATCCACAGTCTACAGTAACCAGGCATTCCTAGGAATGCCCAGAGTTGTTTCTTTGTTTGAGGCTGGAGAATAGTACTGATAGCTTGAACTCTTTCTGAAGAGACCATTTCCCTGGGGTTAGAAGAAACCTTAAATAGGAGACTTTCTGCTGAGAGATTTGTGCCTTGGATGTCGACCCTCTGTAGCCCCTATCAGCTAGGAAATTAAGGACTAAAATGTTGTTGGCATTGGAAACATCCTTTGTTGGAATGCAAAGCAACAAAGCATGCACATATTATAAGAGGAAGCTCTGATTATATTAGTTATCCAAAGGTGTGCTGATGCAAAATACTAGAAATTGGTTGGTTTTTATAAAGGGTACTTATTTGGGGTATAAGCTTACAGTCACAAGGCCCTAAAGAGTCCAATTCAAGGTATAAGAGGTAATTTCTCACCCAGAGTCTTTTGCCACATATTGATGCAAGATGGGGGGCAATGTCTGCAAGGGTTCAGTCTTCCTCCTCCTCCCAAGGCTCCATGGTCCCAGCTTCTTCCAATCTCAGCTGCAGGCTGGGACAAATCTTGTCTCTCACCTGGAGCTTGTTGCTCTCCAGGCTCAGCTGCTCTGCTCTCCCAACAAGGCCAGGTGAAAACTGTCAGGAGAATGGCTCTTCTCTCTTCCTGGGGTCTCTGCCTTGACTAATGGAGCTCTCTCTCTTTCCTCACGTGTCTGCTTTTCTGTGTATTAACTTCCTGGGGCTCTAGCATTAAAACTCCAGCCAACTCTTCTGCCTTGGCATTTTCCCTTTGTGGGTGGGGACTCAATGTCCTACTGGTGCCACCTAATCAAAGCCTTAATCATAATTTAATCAAGTAAGGGTGAAACATCTGAATCCAATACAATATATGCCCAGAGGAACAGGCCAGTTTACAAACATAACTCCATATGTATTTTTGGAATTCATAAACAATATCAAACTGCTACACTGAGGCAAGTGGAGATCAGCTAGGTCCTGAGCTAAGGCATTCCCAATAATAATGGTGTTTTCTCAGAACCCTTGCAGTAAAATGGTCCATGTAAGCTGGACTGGAGGCTTAAAGTTGGACTTCTGCCATTCAGAGACAAAAAAGGAATTGGGAGTCCAGGTGGAGTAGAATGCAGAAAACAGTGAACCAAGATGTGGTTTCTGGGATCTGGTTTAGCAAAATATAAGGGATGGGTATGACTGGATGAATAGGTATAACAAAACTATTGAGTACTCTTAACTCTTGAACTAGCT
This sequence comes from Cabassous unicinctus, assembly GCA_029593785.1. NCBI lineage: Eukaryota > Metazoa > Chordata > Mammalia > Cingulata > Chlamyphoridae > Cabassous > Cabassous unicinctus. The sequence goes on along the minus strand of JAQZBX010007720.1, from coordinate 37,932 downwards.
GGTAGGTGCCATTGGACTTTTTAAGAGGAAAAATGGGCTTGTTGCAAGGAGATTAGCAGGGGATTAGAAGGCCATTCTCCAAGAATATTTTAATCATGGGCAGGAGGCTTTTAACAGATTCCTCCTTGATGAGGTACTGCTTTCTATGAAGGTAGGGCTGGTTGGCATTCTGAGGAATGGAAACTGGTGGAACCCGGAGGGCCCTTTTGGATATCCAGGTTTCCTGGTCTATTGGATTTACTTTACTATTGATTTAGCACACAGTTCCACATTCTTTCCTTGAGTCCTGGGCTAAAGGCATCTAAGAGACTTTATTAGTTGGATTTATGCACCCAGGGTATGAAATAAGCTCTGATCCAGTAAAGGGGTAGGGCATTCAGGGACAATTAAAAATTGATGGCTTATGATTAGGTCTCCTATTTGGCAGAGGAGAGGTTCAGTAAAAGGTCTAATTATAGATTTACCATCAACACCCACTATAAGACAGGTTCAGGGAGAAGGAGATTTGGAGTGAAAGGTCAGAACTGAATAGGTGGCTCCCATATCAATTAAAAAATCTTCCTTGCCACATCAAAGGTTACCCAGGGCTCCTTCAGTTCAATGTTCCCTAGAGTTGTCCAAGTAGCCACCTTTTGCCCCAGGCTTCATCAGTCCTCCCAGGTGACCATCAGCATAAGGACCTTGAGTTGTTCTCTGCCCCATTTCAGGATTTGGTGCACTCCCAAGCCCAATGGCTTGCTTTCCCACATTGGAGGCTGGACCAGGGAGCTCCCTACAGAGCTATGGTGATCTATGGCAGTTTTTCGTCCAGTGGCCTGGCTCTCTGTAATTGAAGCAGGATCTCAATGCTTTGGATCCACAGCCAGGGTGACCCTGAGGTGGCAGGCCATCGCTGATGGCAACTGCCAAAAAGTGAGCCATCTCCCTGTTTCTCCTTACCTTCAACTCCTTGATGGCCTTAATGCGGTTGATGAAGATGGAAAAAAACTGCTTATAAAAGAGAATTCATTGGGGTTTGGGGTCCTAGTGCTTGCTTTTGTAGATTTCTTCTAATACTGGTGCTGACTGGCTGATAAAATAAGTTTATAACATAATCTGCCTCTCCGATGAGTCTGAGTTAACCTGTGTGTACATTGTCATAGTTTCCACTAGCCTCCCTTGGAACAGGGCAGGATTTTCCTTTTCTTCCTGGGTTATTTCTTGTAGCTTATTATAGTTAACAGAATTGATTACACACTTTCTTATTCTCTCTAATAAACATGCTATCATATGGTCCCTTTTCCTTAGGTCTGCTTATCCCCTTTGGAGTCCCAGGTAGGGTCGATATTTGGGACTGCCATGACCCCTAGAGCATACTGTTGAGGATGTTGGGCTACTATTTTATTGGCATGTCACTAGGCCTCCTCCTCAATGTGGCATTTTTCTTCAGGGGTGCAGCACATAGCTAGGGTCATCTGCATATCTCCCCATATTAGTTCAAAATTTAGGGTGAACAGCTTAAATTCCTAAATAAAGTTAGCTGGGTCCTCTGAAAATCACACCAACTGTTTGTTACATTGAGCTAAATCTGCCAGGGAGGAGGGAACTTGAACTCTAATTCTTCCCACATCTTCACTTGCTACTTCCCTTTTTGGGTCAAGGCCATTCTTGGGTCCCCCGGTGGGTGAAGAGATGCCCCACTCCTGGTGATTCCTGCTGGACAAGCTATGGGCATATGAGGCAGGGGTGTGGAGGCTGGAGTTCAGTCCCAGGGAAACTTAGGTTTGGTAACCAGGTTACAGTGTGGGGAGAACTGAGGAAGGGAACATCTAAGATATCACCCTCCTTCTCAGGTTCTCTCTATTCTGAGGGTGGTTTCACTTACCCAGCATAATAAAACTTGCAAGATCCATTTAAACTTGTGTCCTGAGATAGAGCCATAAAGCGTTGAACATATGGAATCTCTGACTGCTTCTCTTCCATTTTACAAAGGAGGTCTAACTGCAAAATAGGGTTATAATTTATAGTGCCATTAGTAGGCCATTGGTGACCATTTTCAAGGCCATATTATGGCCATGCAATGTTACAGAAGAAGATCAGTTTCTTCTACTTCAACATTTTGATGGGCAAGTTTATCCAGTTCTTGAGAATACATCCCAGTTGAGAGTCTGCTTGTATGCTATAGGTCATGCCCATTATTCTAGGAAAGTTGAAGTTTGTCAACTGATCTGGCATCCCAGAGTTGGAGTCTGACTAAACTTTTACCCTCCAAACTAAAGCTATCAAAATACTTGTCCCTCTAAGAAGTTAGGGGATGCTGACTGCTCAGGTCACTTAGGCTTTGGGAGATGTTTGGAGCTGCTACTCTAGTTTCAGCATCCTGAGGACTCAGAGCCATGCCTTTGGGCATCCTTATGACAGAATTAGGACTAGGGAGATGTCAAGACATAGGATACAGACCAAAGCTGCCAAGGTGCACCTTTGGAAGATGTTTGGAGCTGTTACCCTCCAAACTGAACACCCCAAAATATGTGATTCTTCTAGGAAAGAGGCTGGCTTGTGTTTTCATTTTATGGCCACTGCCAGGGAGTTTTGCAGTTAAACCAGACATTAAAAGACAATTGTTCCACTGCTTGCCAGCCAACAGCCTCAGGGACACTGAGAAAATGTCAGGGCCTCCCAGGGCCTAGAAGGAAGAGAACCTCCCTGTACTACCAAGGGTAGGACCCAAGCCTTGCTAGCACATGCATTTCCATCTCTAAGACATTCTAAAGCATCTCACAGACCAAAAATGAGGACAATGTTATTTGGAAGATTAAAGGTGGGCAGGTGGTGACACACAGACACAGCCCCTTGGCCCATGACCAAGAGGATGCAGACCACCCCTGAAATGCACCTTGGCCCTGCCAACTGTTGCTCCTCCCTGTCCCAGATGAGGGAAGTTCCAGGGTTGGGGGGAGGAAGGCAGGCCACTGAGGTGTGAACACAGGGGGGAACAAGCTCAGCTCACATAAGAAGCCCCCAGTGGTAGGCAGGTGCAAGTAGGCTAAGCCTACTACCCCTCCAACACCAGAGTGGGAAATGCATAAGGTCCAGCTCCCTGGGGCATGGGGTAGGCTTTCAGCATTTCTCTTATCTGGGAAACAAACAAAAGAGGGCACAAACCATCTATTACTCATGGTTTAGACTCACCAGTTCTCACCAGGTTTGGAGAGATTACCTGTCTCTAGAACTTCTGACTCAGTTCACCAAATGAAGTTGGGATGTAATGGATTCCTCTAGGTTCTTGGCTATGTTGCACAAATAATTTAAGAACATGTCAGTTTAGTTAGGCCGGTTGTTTTATTGAGAAATGAGAGAAGAGAACAGGATTATCCACCTCTAGATGTTGGCTCCTCTAAGCAGAGAGAACATTTTGGGCTTGTGGGCTATATTTATTAAGCTATAGTTTACTCCTCCCTTTCCTAATGTTGGGGGAGGGAGCCCAGCTCTTTGCTGATTGGTTACCCCACCCATTGGCTCCCTAGGGGGCCAATGGTGAGGCCCCTTGAGGGTATCCCGGGCTTCCCCTTGACCCAAACCAGGATCTCATTCCAATCCCATTCCAAATGGGGTTTTCATGGCTGGGGTCTCATGGGGTTCTTCCAGCAGCCTTCTCTGAGGCAGTCTTTCCCTCAGGGGGCTTTGAGGTGGAGTTCTATGGCCATGTGTTTTGCAACCATTTTTTCTGTTGCATATTAGACTCATCTTCCCTTTTCCTAAACTAACCTGCCTCAATGGTGGAATTGGGAATTCACTGACCATCAAGTCTGAGTGAACTTCAGGTTAGATTTAGGCTTTATCAGGAAGGATTCCCCATGAGATACTCATTCTGTTAATTTTTATCCATTATCTAAATCTGAAATAAAAGCAGATAAGTACAAGCCAGTAATTTAAACACATCTAAATTGATTCTCAAAATTATTTTGGAAACCACAAAATGTTTTAGAACATTTTGTAAATGAGGGTTAAGAATTAATGAATTTGTGAATATTCTTGCTGTCCTGATTTTGTGGTAATCAGGGTAGGCTAAACATTCTCTATATTAGAAACCATGCATGTGTCTGCAGACCTAGTTTTCTCCCTAGGTCTGGCTTTTAGAATGCTGGTGATAAACCACACCTGGTTTATTATATGACATTCCTCTATGGAAATGACTGTAACTCTAGGTATCTTTTGTCAAACTTAAGAGATATAACAGGGAGGTGGATGTGGTTTAAATGGTTGGGCATCTGTTTCCCATATGGAGGGACCTGGGCTTGATCCCTGGCACCTCCTGATAAAATTTAAGAAAAGAAAAATATAGAAGGTGCATGGGCTGCCAGGCCCCATGCTTGGGTGCACTGTCAGGTCCCGCAAGTGGGTGAGTCCCCCAGGCCTCACAAGCAGATGCACTATCAGGCCGGGTGCACAGATGCAATGTCAGGCCCCATGAGTGGGTGCACAACCAGGCCCCATGAGCAGGGTAAGCCCCAATGCCCTGTGTGTGGGTGCACTGCCAGTCCCTGTGAGAGGGTGAGACATCAGGCCCTGTGCATGGGTGTGCCATCAGGTCCTGCCGAGCCATGCAACAAGATAATGACATAACAGGAGAGTGACACTAGAGAAAGCCAAGATGAGACATGCTGGAAAACCAGGTTCTAAGGTGGTAGAGGTGGTGGGATGCCTCTCTCCTGCATCAGAGGTCCTGAGGATCAAACTCTGGTGAACACAGGAGGAGAACGATGAGAAGAGAGGGCAGGAAACAGGCACAGAGAATTGCCCAGCTAATGGACACAAAAACATAAAAAATGGGGGGGGGGGGG
>JAQZBX010007720.1:0-33009 GCA_029593785.1 Cabassous unicinctus | reverse complement strand
CTCTAGACTTGGCCTCACCCTTGTGTATGGTATGCTTGTGGTAATCACTCCACCCCCATGTTTAATATCCATTTAGAAACACCTTTGACTGGCCTCCACTATGTATTTTCCTATCCCAGAAACTTTATCTCTGATAATGATTGTAACTTTGTGACTCACATTGGTTTGGTACCCAACCCCAATCCTGTTTAGCCCCTTAATGTTTATTAATGAAGTAACCTGTATCCAGATCCACCCCAATTATTCATTAGCACCCTAATGTTATAATGTATTAGAATTTCTGTAGATCCAGGAAGAAGTTTTGGGCCATTAGGCCACTGTGTTCCTTTGTTTGCACAACCAAATAAACAGCAAAAGCTGAGGGAGCTGCTTTGGGGGGGTGTTTAAAACCTGAACTTCAAATTCAGAGATCCTGATACCAACTCTAAATTGTCCAATTTCTTAACCCCTGTTGGGATGATATGTGAATTCTCACAAATCCTGGTAGCAAGAGAAGCTCCTATATTCACATATGGAAAACTTAATATATGCTTTACCACTAACTGAATTAGGAACCTTACAGGTCTTATATGCAAGACCAAACAGCCAGGTTATAATAAAGAGTTCTTTATGACTCCAGAGCATAAATTCTGGATCTCCTTAACACACCTTGCTCATCACATACTCTGTAGCTGTGAGTGTATTAAAATTATTGGGACTCTAATATATGAGCTGCATATAATAATGAGCCAGGCAAAAAGACCTTTCATACTCATTTGACATCTTCCAGGTTCCTTGAAAAATAAGTATTAGAAAACAGCTACTAGTCCAAATTTACTTACGATGGACCCAGTTCAGCTGAGGGATCATTTTACACTAAACACAAATAAAAATAAGATTTTAAAAAATATTCAGATGAAAAAAGAGTCCAAATAAACTTGGTAAAATAAAAATGTTCTGAGAAATATGATAGTTTCTATAGAGGAGAAAGAATAATTTGAAATTAAGATGAATGAAATATATGATATATTGTAAACATAATCATAGGCCTCACAAGATCTTTAACTGAATATGAGAATAGCATTAAAGTATCATTAGAAGCTTAGAGATAGATGTACATATAAAGAAGAGAATGGATGGATAGGAACAATATGACTAAAACAGGGAGTCATGAAGAAATGTGTCACTCACAGCTAATTTGGTTTACAATATTTCTTTGATTTGCACCAAGACTGCTAAACTTTTTCCAGCCTGGTAATATCAGACTGTATTAGTGAGACAAAGGGGTGCTAATGTGAAATACCAAAAATGGGTTGGTCTTTATAAAGGGTATTTATTTGGGGTAGAAGTCCATAGTTACCAGGCCATAAAGCATAAGTTTCTTCCCTCACCAAAGTCCATTGTCACATGTTGAGGCAAGATAGCTGCCGACATGTGCCCAGGGTTCAGGCTTCTTGGGTTCCTCTCTTCCTGGGGCTGTGTTTCTCTCCGGGCTTAGCTCCTGTTTCCTACACAAGGTCACCTGTAGGCAATCAGGTGAGCGGCTCGCTTCTCTTCTCCTGGGGCATTCTTTCCAGCATCAAAGCTGCTTCTCAAAGACCACTTCAACACTGTTCTTTGCCTTGCCTTTTATATTCGATTCCCCACCCACCAAGGGGTGGGGCTCAATGCCCTACTGACATGGCCCAGTCAATGCCCTAATCATAACTTAATCATGCCCAGATTAACATATCAGTTTACAAGCATGATCCAATTATATTTTTGGAATTCATAATTACATCAAACTCCCCAGCTGTAACACTCCATCCTCTGAATTCCAAAAATACATTACAATATTCAAAAAAACTTAAATCAGCAACAATTCAAGTACAAAACCATATCATAATCACTTTAAAGAAATATAGTTCATCTTGAGGCAAAATCCCATTTGCCATAGACCTCTGAAACTTACAGAACCATTTAATTGCTTCCAATACATAACTGGAAAGACAAAGGATAAACATTTTCAATATCATATGGAGAAACTGGGATGTTAAACATGAGTCATGGATCCTTTACAGTTCAGTAAAACCTGTAGGGCATGCTCCATTCGATTTCAAAGTCTGAGAGTCATTATTAAGAAGATGGTTTCTTCTTCTTGGGGCCACATGGGAACCCACCCTTTCCACAGGCTTGCCCAATAGCCATTTTCTTGGTTCCACCCTCATCAAGCATCTGGGTGTCGACCAAGCTCAAGAACTCACCCTCCAAGAGTATTGGGGTGATTGCCACACCTTACCAAATCTTTGGGTTAGAGTCTTAGCCCCCCTAGTACAGTGAGGTGAAGACAACCTTCCCCCTAACCTTTGGCATACAGGTTCAACCCTCTCAGAGCAATGGGGTGTTGACCTTAACTGCCCTAATCTTTGAGGAATGTGCTCCACCCTCCCTGCACCCTGGGGTGGCAAAATGCTCTCAGAACATCAGGTAGGGACATCCACCCTCTTCAACTGCTGGGGAAAACTCACCATCTCTGCACCATGGGGCATCAAAACTTTCTCAGAACATCAGGTAGGAGCATCCACCCTCTTCAAATGCAGGGGCAAACTCACCCTCTCTGTGCACATGGTTGGGACTCCTCTCTTGGACCAAGGAGATGTCTTAATTCCAGATCTCTGCTTCCACGATTTTCTTCTTAAAGCTGATTCTCCTTCAATCTCTCCTTTCCATGTCCTCGTTTGTCCAAGCTGACAGTGGTTTTGTTCATACAGCTCTCTCAAAAATTTGCTGATTTAGCATGCAGGAAGCAGGGTTCCAAGCCATCAGACAGTAAGACTTTCCACAAGTCTTTCCTAGATAACTGCATCTTCAATTCTGATTTACAAGTTCCAGGTTTAGCTAATAATTCAAATGGAGCACTTTCATCTGGAAATTTGATTTCCAGAAACTTGGAAGTTCTGGAATCAGTTTCTGTTTTCTTTGTGCCCAAAAGTTCAGTCCTTAGTGTATTTTGCTCATCTAGTATTTTGCTATAAGCTGCAAGGAGAAGCCAAGCCACATTCTCTGAGTTTAGCTTGGAAAGTTCTTCAGCCAACTGTTCTGGTTCACCATTTTCAAATTCTGTCTTCCATATAACACCAGGAGTTAATCTTGCTAAGTTCTCTGCAACTTTAAAACATGGATCGCCTTTCCTCCAGTTTCCAATAATAATTTCATCATGTACTTCTAAGGCATCAGAGAAAGTCTCCTCAGTGTCCATATTACTATCAACAGTCTCTTCAAAGCAATCTAGGCCTTTTCCATCAAGCATTTCACAATTTCTCCAAAAAATAGCCCTTACCCATTTATAAAACCATTCCAACATTTTGGTAATTACAAAAGCACTTCCCCACTCCTCGGTACCAAATTCTGTATTAGTCAGCCAAAGAGGTGCTAATGTGAAATACCAAAAATGGGTTGGTCTTTATAAAGGGTATTTATTGGGGTAGAAGTCCACAGTTACCAGGCCATAAGGTGTAAGTTTCTTCCCTCACCAAAGTCCATTGTCACATGTTGGAGCAAGACAGCTGCCAACATTTGCCCAAGGTTCAGGCTTCTTGGGTTCCTCTCTTCCTGGGGCTGTGTTTCTCTCTGGGCTTAGCTCCTGTTTCCTCCACAAGGTCAGCTGTAGGCAATCAGGCAAGTGGCTTGCTTATCTTCTCCTGGGGCCTTTTTTCCAGCATCAAAGCTGCTTCTCAAAGACTGCTTCAACTCTATTCTTTGCCTTGCCTTTTATATTCGATTCCCCACACACCATGGGGTGGAGCTCAAGGCCCTATTGATGTGGCCCAGTCAATGCCCTAATCATAACTTAATCATGCCCAGATTAACAGATCAGTTTAGAAGCATGATCCAATTATATTTTTGGAATTCATAATTACATCAAACTCCCCAACTGTAAAACAGACCATCTTGGGTCTTAAATCATTTTCTTGTTTGTTATGAGTGGTTATGCACTGGGTAAAGGTGTTCTTGTAATAAAATTTTGTATTGTGGACTTCAAATCTTTTAAATCCATATAATCATATATTAATGGATAGAAAATTTTAAAGTGTGTATTTAAGTCACAAAATATTTCTTTGGTACTCTGTGCTTATATTTTCCTGCTAAGCAAAACAGTTGATCAGATTATTTTATGTACTCATTTGATAGATGTTTTTGCAGTTAGCAGTAATTATTTTAAGAGCCAGAAATTGAATGTTAGAAAGAACAACTAGCAAATACATTATTATTATTAGATCAATTGATTTTGGGTGTGAGTGTAATATAGATTTTCATCATATAATCTGCCAGTAAAATTTTGTGGCACCCAAAAGAAATGATAATAAATGATTTCATCATTTTATAGCATACATTCTATCTGGTGGGATTTTCTTTATTCAGATCTCTCTTAAGAAACCCAAGTCCTCCTTTCCCATACATTCAAACACATGTATCACACATGAGAGGTACAAAACATGGGCAGTTTCCTCATGAAAAACAATTCAGTTACTTCCAGAAAAAATACTATATTAGATGAAATCAAACAAGCTATGAATAATTATCCAGTCAGAGCTAATTTATTTTGGAAGAAAGAGAAAGCTTTTCTGCAATTTTCCTGAGGTTTCCATGGTCCCAAGGGAAAGAAAAGTTATGTTAGAAGTGGGAATGGCCCCTTGAAGTGAAACATCAAAAGATGAGCTCCTGCTAAAAAGAAAAATATTGCTTCTATTATGTGTTGTTCTGGATCTACACCTGGCTGCTGTGCAGAAGAAACTCAGAAAAGTGCTCTATGGAATCAATGCACTAATTCTTTTTAGAAGAGGTAAGTGCCAGGACTTAGAGAAATGTCCAGAGAAAAGGCAACCAAGACAAGGCTGGGAGTAGGTAATGGGATCTGTTAGATGTGGGGATAAGGGATAATGTGAATAGCAATACATCCTTGATGCAGAAAATAAATAATTAAAAACATTATAGGTGCTGATAATGCTAGATTGTATTCTAAACCTTGCATTAACTCATATACATGCACAGAATTTTGGCACTTCAGACACCATGTATTTCATTATTACTACATGGCTGTGAATGGCATAAGGGATATTCTATAAATGTAAGTAATATATATGCAGTCAAATAACAGAAAGACCTACAATCTTTTATTTCACTTCAGTAAACATTTATTGCCATGTTACTTTGTGCCAGGCACATTGCTAATAAAATAAGAAAGAAAAAAAGCAAACAAAAAAGACATAGTACATAACACATGGCTCAGTCAAATTGAGAAAATACAGTTGATATAAAGGAAACATGAGTGTTTTATTTGAAATAGAGTAAATTTACATATAATTAGCAAAATAAGAATGGTGAGAGACAAGGAAATCATTCTGGTTTGTTGATGGAGCCACAATATCTTGCTGAATAACAAAATACAAGAAGGAATGTAAGTTATGCAGAAGATATGGAACATGAAGTATATGGGAAGTGACATCCTGAGAGAAGAGAAAGCATAAATACACCTAGAAGTCAAGAGAATGCAGCGTAAGTTTGGAAAAGGCAGAGGGATCCAGTGTAGCTGTTAAAATATCCTAGCAAAAGAAAAGAAATAAAGAGCATGGGCTAATAAGAAAAGAGTTTCTATTATGCCATATGCCATGGCAAAGTTACACATGTCTTACCCCACATACTCTTACACCTGTACAAAGCATATTACCCCATATTCATAAGCACTTCAAAAACCGAGGCTCATCAAAATTAAACAAGTTGCCAAGATCAAGGGATTAGAAATTGACAGTCTTTTTTGAGCAATGTTTCCTTGCCTATTATCATTGTGTAAAACCATAATTTCTTCCAATGTAGTGAGTTCTAAGATTAATATGTTAAGACTTGGACTGATTTGGGAAATTTTCTAATTAAAATGTGAGAAGGTAGGTTGGATTTTATTCCATGGAAAATAGTTCACATAGCAGTTTATAGATAGGGGAGTGACATGACTTGTGATGTGCTTTAGGAAGATATTCCTTGCATTTTTCAAATCTAAATGTTGGCACCGAAAACTAGGTTGAATCCTCCCAATGCAGATTGCTGTAAGAATAACAGTAATTTGATTCTTTGCCTCATGTAAGTTCAGAGGTCATTTAATACTCCCAAAGAAAGCTTAATTTTTTCCTACATTATCTCTAATGATAAGTATGCTGGAAACACAGGATTTGAAGCACAAGGAATATCACTTTGTTTACTTTAATTTGGGAGCATACCTTTTGCATGCAAATTTTCATCTCTGTATTTCTCAAAGTGTAGATGAGAGGATTCAGAATGTGTATAATCACAGTATAAACACAGAGATTTCCTTGTCTTTGCTCTCACTCTCAGCAGATAGAGCCTAAGAAATGATCCTGTATTTGATGCCAGATAACATCCATTTCACAACTATTTTACTTTATCCACAATCTAATGGATTCCAACTTCTTTCTTTGTAAAGAAAAGTGATCTTTTTCCTTCCTTGTCAATAACTACCTCCATAAAATTCAGCCAATCTCTCCTCTTCTCTATGCTACATGTATTTAATCTCTCCACTTCCAATCTCACACTTAAATTCAATACATGCAGTGAAACTAAATATTTATTACTGAAATGTTAAAAAATTGAGGACTAATCCTATAAGAGAAATAAATTAATTTAGTTGCTAATAACCAGTGACTTTCTTACTTGTCATATCTTGTTGAGATTCAGGACACAGACAGTCTGGAAATAGGAAAATGAAAGCAGCAATGGCCAGATTTTTGAATATCAGAATGAGGAGATTATTATATGAAACCTTCACCATTCTCGTAAATTATTTGGAAAGCACAATTTATAACTGATTTTGGAAACACCTTAGGAAGCTAATTGTTTTCTTTTCTAATGTTCAAGGAATTAATGAGATAAAAGAAGGATCTGCTTGTCTAAACACTCATTTACATGAGTGTAAACATTTGTATGTAGTGTATCTGAGAGGAGGGAACTGATATGTTGAAACTATATATCTTATAAAAATCATAGTGTGCATAAAAACTGTTACTTTCAACTTTTTTGTTTTTCTTTAACTGAGAGAATAATGTGATATACTGTACAGATAACTAGTCTAAGGATTATGAAAATGGGTATCAAGTCTTGGATGCCCTAATAAATTCTACCTTGCCAGTGCTAGGCACTTCATTCTGAAATTTTTTTAAAATTTAACTTGCAATTGAAACCCATGACAGTGGTTTTATTTAATTTCTTCTGTGAGCAAAGTAATGAATACCATGTAAAGCATTTAGTATTAAAGGACTTTGGGTTCTAATTTAGGTCAAGTCCACAGAACAACCTTACTGAAAATGTTTTGTTTAAGACCATTACATTGCATAAGAAAATGGACATCAGGATTTTCATCAGTTAATTGGATTGCTTGTTGTTTTCATTTCTGCCACAAGTGAATGGGTGGAAGAACCCATTAAGTATACTGAAAAGCATGGGTTCTAGTATAATATTATCCTGGGTTCAAAATACACTTAACAAAATATTTCTTTATAAATTGATATTTTCCAAACTCATTTTTTTTTTTTTTTTTGGTGCATGTTGAAGACGCTGGTGAGTTATAGAGTACATAGAGACCTAGGGTTAATTTTACATTAAAGCTGCAGAAAAATACTGTAGAAAAGCTCTATAATTAAAAATGTAGACAGCCAAACAGTTTTGAATAGTTCCTTAGCCTTGGTGCAAGTCTTGATATCTCTTAATGAATGAATGCAGTCCTGCTGTACTTAAAATGATTGAATATCAGTTGGCAAACAGAAACCCTTTTAGGAAAAGATTCTAAAAGCATTGTCCTTAGAGTGTTACTCAGGACGCTGTGAAAAATCAATTGCATCATGAAATACTTCCTGGAACCCCTTGAATCATCTTCAAATGCTTTCTTTTATGGTCTTTTTCTAATTCTTCAAAATTCCCTGTATTATATGCAGATCCATCCTTTCTTTTCCTCTCTCTCTTTCACACACACACATACACACAGGTAGAGTATATGCACATATGCAAAGATACACAGGGTATTTGGATGTAATTCCAAACCTTCCTTTTCCATATATTTCAGTTAAAAACCCTTTTCTAAAAGTCCCCTTTCTTTTACAATTTAAATCCCTAGAGAAAATCATGTTAGAAATTGTCAGTGTGTGTCAACTACATTTTGAAAGAAGAAAAATCACTGAAGTAAAACTGTTGAGAAGAGGGAATTATGACTTTATTCATGAAAGGAAATGGGTTGTGTAAAATTCCACCCATAGCAATTGCATCTGGTATTTCATACTTTATATATCACATCAATAATAAGGAAAAATTGTGAAAGTGACTGTGATGGATTTAATTATTTGATGGATTTAGAGTAAAATAGATACCATGAATGGAACAATAATATATTCTAGGCACTGCGATAGATACTTTTCATATGCTCAATCAATACATCTCAATTAGCAAAAATATAGAGAAATAATTTACTTTAAAATACATATATATATATATATATTTGAGTAGCTTGGGTCCCAGATGATTTATCACCAAACTTTTATATGACCACACACACACACATGTTATACATACATACATATATGTATTAATCATTAAACTTACTTCTACCACATTTTCCATTTCTTCAGTATGTCCAGCTGTCCTTCAAACTGGGTCCTTTTATTTCTCTGTGACTGTCTTATGAAAGCAGCAGATAGATGTGGAAGGTCTCTGACTCTTCCATGAGTCTTCCATACAAAAGATTCTTGTAGGAAAGCTTTTCTGACAACACCTTGACTTAAAAGGTACAGAAAAGACCCAGGGAGAAAAGCTGCCATGGGCACTGTACAGCAGGCAATGCATGTATAGTTATAAATTCAGAAATAAAACCCATATTATTTTACTGGTCAAATGGAGTTTCTTTTTTCTTTCCAATATCTTCAGGGTTATAATAAAAATGTCTCAATTACTCTTATACTAGAACCCTAATGAAAGATTAGGGAAAAAGTTTTCCCATCACACCATTACCCTAGAAAAAGCTATTCAAAGTCTATTCACTTATGTTTACAATGTTATATAACACTCAATAAATGTTGAAACCTTTATCATCTGATTTGATCAATATAATAAGTGTATAAGAAGCGTATCAAGATTTTCCTCATCTACATAGAATTCTAGACTTTAGGATGGCTATTTGGAAGATGTTTCTAAATATTTAGTTGCACCTATTTGAAACTTCAGAGCCAGGTACACTGTTTTGTGATGTTAGTTATCATTTGTGTTACTTGGTATAAGTGTAATGGTAAGAAATAGGACAATATAACAATGCATAATCATTATTTTTATTTATTTATAAATTTTTATTTTGTTTTTTAATCTTTTTGTTTCCTGATATAGGAAAAGGGAGAGTGTCAGTAGAACCTAAAAGGAATAAAGCTGATTTAATCTTGACCCTTAGTTCAGGGGATACAGTTCTCAAAGATACATACAAATCCCTTCTTATGTTATATTTTACTTTATAATATTATTTACTTTAATTACTCATTTTCATGCTTCCTCACCCCAACTGGGAACCTACTATATTCTATTTAAGAGAAGTCAATTTTGTATGCTTATTAGCTCCCAAACACTGCACAGTCCTTGTAGTTTCCTTGTAATTTTTCACATTTTTGAAAATAATCAGTTATTATATATTCATTAATGTATGACATTTACTTAACCCTCTCTTATTGTAGGACACTAAATGATAGAAGTACTTATATAGACTCAATATGTATGTAGCAATACTGGATAAAATTAAGTGAAAAAAATACATGGAAGAATTAAATATTCTTTATCAACTATTGCTATATAAGGCTGCTGTGGCAGTTGGAAGTTTTTATCTACCCCAGAAAATCCAGTCCTTAAAGCTAATGCATTCCTGTGCATGGGTACCTATTGTAGGTGGGAACTTTTGATTAAATTATTTCAGTTAAGGGACTTTGACTAGATTGTGTGACCCAGGGTGGGTCTTTTCTTTTGAAGAACTTTATTTCAAATCCACAAAAATAAATGAACAGAAAAAGGCAGCTCAAAAGTTATGGAAACATTACTCTTAAAGAGTTCTTTTTCAGACAATTTTACCTTATCTAATTCCAACTTTTAACTCAGTTGTTCCTCTCATGTTTGGAAAGATACACAGATGAACATAGATTAATTAAATGACTGTCTCATTAATGAATAACAGTCTCAAAAATGAAAAATGAAGAGGAGAAAAAAAAAGCTTAATCATATTCATATCTCACAAAACCAAACCTCATATTCTTTTTTTAACCTTTAGAATTAATATAGTACCAAGTTTGCTTTTGCTACAAAAGCATTACAATGTTGTTGTTAACTATAGTCCATAAACTACCTTAGCTATATTTTCCCATGTATCAGACATTCTTAAAAGCCTGTAGGAGAAGAACATTCCTGTATTCATATTATAACCACAATCTTCAACTACTTCCAAATTCATTGTTGTGCATTCCTAATATTATCCTCCAACTATCCTCCAACTATCATTAATCTTCCTAGACTTCTCATTTCAGACACAATCACATCCATAAATGAACAGCGTTACATTCATTATAATGTGTTACATGAAGTCCAAACATTACCATATATTTACATTTGACCTTATTAAACATTTTACATACATCCAGCATCTTCTCCTCCTTCTCATCCCACATTCCATTTCCTAACAACCTACACTTCATAGTCCAACTCTCTAAGTCTACTCGTTGTATTTAGTTCATAACAGTGAGACCATACAGTGTTCATCCTTTGTGTCAAGCTTATTTCACTCTCCATAATCTCCTCAATATTCCTCCATGTGGTCATGTGCTTCCCCAACTGATTCTTCCATTGTATGAATATACCACATCTTCTTTATCCATTCTTCAGCTGATGGACACTTAGATTGTTTCCATTTTTAGCAATTGTGAATAATGCCACTATGAACATCAGTGTACAAAATCTGTCCATATCCTTGCTTTCAGTTCTTCTGAATGTATTCCTAGTAGCAGGATTGCTGAATCATATGGCAGTTCTTCAGTTTCTTGAGGAAATGCCAGATTGTCTTCCATGGAGGTTGCACCATTTACACTCCCACCAACAGTAAAGTAGTGTTCCATGAAGTTTTCTGTTCTTTTAATAATGGCCATTCTGTATAGTGTGAGATATCTCATTATAGTTTTTATATGCATTTCCTAATAGCTAGTGATGTTGAACATCTTTTCATGTGTCTTTTGGTTATTTGCATTTCCATTTCAGAAAAACATCTGTTCAATGTTTTGCCCATTTTTAATGGGGTTGCTTGTTATTTTGTTGTTAAGTTTTGTGAGCTCTTTATAAAACTTGGAGATCAATCCATTATCAGATATATGGTATCTGAAGATTTTTTCCATTGTGTAGGCTGCCTTTTTACTTTCTTAAAATTTTTTTTGAAGAACAAAATATTTAATTTTGAGGCAGCCCCATTTATCTATTTTTTCTTTTTTGGCTTGTGCTTTGGTGTCAGGGGAGGGTCTTAATCCTCTTACTAAAATCTTATAAATGGAGGAATAACAAAGACACATGCAGAATAAAGACTGCAGAGATAGAGAGGAACCCAAAAGCTGAGAGACAGGCCTCTGTAGCTAAAAGCTGAGAGGAAGCCACTTTACACATACACTGAAAACAATGAGCACAGAGGAGAAGGGAGCAATGAGTAAACACCATGTGTTACTCATCACCCACAGCAGCTGCTTGCATCTCCCAATGATGCCTTGATTTGTATACTTTCATAGTCTCAGAATGGTGTTTTTATTTAATCTAATCAATCCCTATTGTAAAAGCCAACCCATTTTTGGTATATTGTTCCAGGAGTTTTTAACAAACTAAAATAGAATTGTGATAGTTTGATAGAAAATGCTTAGATTGCATTGAACAGACTCTAAAAATATGGCTGCTATATATACTTCCAATAAGAACTTAGACAGAAATGGTGAATATGTAATTGCAAACTGGAATAAAGGCAACCCATGTATTTAAGTGGCAGAGTACTTGGCAAAATTGTCTCGTGATGTTAGATAGAAGGCAGAATTTGAAAGTGATCAGTTTGGCTATTTAACTGAGGATAATTCCAAACTATACATGGAAAGTATGGCCTGTTTTCTCATTGAAGCTTGTAGTAAAGTGCTAGAGGAAAGGGATAAGCTGAGAACTCAACTCCTGGGCACAGGAAACCAGAAATTGATGGTCTGGAAAATTCTGAGCTCCCGGGAAACAAATCACCAGAGAGTAATGCCCCATGTGAAAATGTAACTGAACATAGAGCTATCCAGTCATTTCAGTGTAAGTCTGTAGTGGAAATGCAGTTATTCAGGGTGGATCTGTGGAAAGTCTTACTGTCTAATGGCTTGGACCCCTGCTTCTAGCATGCAAAACCAACAAGCTGTTTTGAGATCCATGTGAACAGAATCACTGCCAGCCCTGAATAAAAGGGTCAGAAAAGGTATAGATTAAAAAGGAAAAATGACTTTAAAGGCAGAAGCATGGAAGTTGAGGTCTGGACTGAAGACATTTTCTTGGGCCAAGGGAACAAACTCACCCATGTGTGTGGAAAGGGTGAGTGTGCCCTAGAGCTTGAAGAGGGTGGGACTTTCACCTATTCAGGAAGAGTGTTGCTGCCCTAGACAACAAGTCAGTATGGAAAAAAATGATAGAACAGCACAATTAGATAGCATTTGTAGGTATATTAAGATGCATAAAATTACACATGCAAAAATAAAAGGAAATATATTTTTGCATAGACAATATTTTTAAATGTTCATTATTAGGGCATTAAAAAGACTCAATCAATTTAAAGCACAAATCCCAAAGCACAGTAAACTTAAGGTAAAGAATATATCTATATTATATAAAGACATATATATTATATATAGAAATTAAAATTACACCATGTTAAAGACCTATTTTAATAAGCAAACTATAAGAAAAAGTTTTAAATAACTATACTTTATGAAAATGAATGTTTCCATTCCTGCATTTAAAGGGCTTTGAAATTGTCACTCCCATGCTCACAAGAAGAAAAGAGCTAAAAACTGAAAAATCAACATCCTTCAGAGAGTTGGAGGCATTGGCAAATCACTGCCCTAAAACTAGAGAGCTAGATGGAAACAAAGAATCACAATTTATCTGAAGCACAATCCACAGCTGGAGTCATCCTTGGATGGGAAAAATAAGGGTAATTTACTAATTACTGGAAATTGATCATGGGCTAGCTTGAGAGATAAAATCTCATGGAGCTCAGTCTTTGGGGTGCCCCCATATTTTCCTGAGTCTTACCTCCAGAAGCCCCATCTGATTCCACTGTGAATTTCAGAGAAATATCCCATTTGCTCCCTCAGGGAAAAATAGAATTAAGCTTTTTGACATGATCCCAGGACTGTCTATACTCTTTAACAAATTTTCTCCTATGTTTATTTCTACAGGGGAACTATTTTACCAGAGCATAAGCTATGTGGAGTTTTCCAGAACTGGACTAATTTGGTAGTCACAGCTCTCTCTATCCTTTGTGTATCTGCTAAGTGGCATTAAATAATGTAGAAGATTTTGATTGCTCCACAGATTTTTAAACACTTCCATTTTCAGTATTTAATTTTATCCATTCTAAAGGGCCTGCAGCAATATCCAGAGTTTACTTTGCAATCAACTACTGAATATTGATCACTAGAGTCTTTTCATTTTCTCATTTTCAATGTGTATATATTCCTTGGTCAGGTATCTGTTCAAAATATTTGTTTATTTTTTATTGGGTTGTTTAATTTTTCTTATTAAATTTTAGATAATGTATATATTCGGAAAGTAGTTCTTTAATAACTATATGCTTTTCAAATACAATCTCTATGTAATTTTGTTTCCATTCTATAATTTTCTTATTCTTAAAGCAAAATTTTTCATTTTCCTGAGGTTCATTTTATCACGTCTTTTCTTGTAAGGATCATGCCCACAACTCTTTGCCTAAACATAGCCATTGGAAATTTTCACCTGTTTATTTCTAAATATTTATTATTTAATATTTTAAAATATTCATAATTTTTGTAAACATCTGCAATTCATTTTGAATGAAGTTTTGTATAAGGTGTGAAGAATAGAATGCGTTTCCATTCTGTACATATGGATGTCCATTTGCTCCACCACAATTTTTTGAAAAGATGATAATTTCTCCCTGGAATCACACAAGGTTCTTTGCTGAGATTTATTTGAACACACATGTGTGGATATATGTGTGGCCTATCTAGGCTCTATCATTGATCTACTCCTCCATCTTTAGGAAAATACCACACTGCTTTGGTTACCATAGCTTTATAATATGGGATAATATCAGAGAGTGTAAGTTATACAAAGAAGATCTATTAGGGAGCTGTGTGGGCTGTTCAAGATCCTTTGCATTTGCATAAAATATTGCAATTAGGTTTTAAATGAAAAAAAAAAAAGCCTTCTTGAAATTTTGAAGGTCCTGTATTGAATCTAGCATTAATTTGGGAGGAAAGAGAGTTGATACTTTGAATTTCGAGATGAATGTGGAATGTCCCTTTCTTTAGAAAGTGCTCTTTAATTTTCCTCATCAAACTGTGATTTTTAATGTAGTTGTCCTGGACACATTTTGAAACAATTCATTAAGTATTAATATTTCATTAAGTGTTAAGAATTTTTATGATATTACATTATCATTTTAAAAATTTTATGTCTGATATTTTGTTATGAGTAAAATGTTTACTTTAAAGTTTTGAATATTGGTCTTATATCCAATAAAATTCCTCATTTCACTTATTTTTTAAAAATGTCTTCCAGATAGATAGGAATATATATATATATAACTGCCTGTGTTTATATGTAATATCACTGTACATGTAGAAAATGATAACCAAAGTAAAGAATAGCTATTATATTTAATAAGAATCAGAGAAATTCTGTCCTAATAAAGATTTCAGATGAATGCTGCTCTGTTTCTTTGTTCAGAAGAGTTTGCGCA
This sequence comes from Cabassous unicinctus, assembly GCA_029593785.1. Lineage (NCBI taxonomy): Eukaryota > Metazoa > Chordata > Mammalia > Cingulata > Chlamyphoridae > Cabassous > Cabassous unicinctus. The sequence continues at coordinate 17,972 of JAQZBX010007720.1, read as the reverse complement.
GAATTGGTATTATTTCTTCTTTACAGTTTGGGAGAATGCAACAATGGGGCTATATATGCAGAGTTTTCCTTGGCTGAGGATTTGAAACTACAAATTCAGTTTCTTAAGGAATAGAAGACTTTTGAGATTATATATTCTTTACATTTTTGAGATTTTAAAATTTATAATATTCAAGCAATTTGTCCATTCTTTAAAAATTGTTAAATTTTTTGGCCTTAATGTGTTCATAATATTCCCTTATTATCCTTTTTACATCTGTTTAATGTCTAATAATATCTCTAACTAATAAATAAAAATTTGGTAATCAGTGCTGTAAATATCTTAGAGATCAAGATCAAGGAATTAAAAGCTAATAAAAACCCAACAATGTAGAGATAAGGATTAAAAGGGGGGAAGAATCTAATGTCATAAATAATATCTTAAATAGAAATCATCAATTTAAAGCTAAAGTTAATTCTTTGGAAAGATTAATAATATTCAGAAACATTTAGCATGATCAGTCAAGAGAAAGAAAAAGCGAAAGGAAAAAAGCACAAAATACCAATATAATGACACTCTCATGCAAAATTAAAGACATTGAAATGCAATTTGACACTTTTGATAAAACTTAGGATAAACTATAATACAGCAATTTCACTTCTAGGTGTTGATTTACAATACTACAAATCTGCATACACAGTATCAAAGTATTAATTAGATGTATTGTGTTCTTAGCAGGAAAGATCTGTTCTTAGTAGGAAAAATAAGTTTCATGAACTTATCCTCACATTTCTATCATGCCTGCTCTTCCTTGCAAACAATATTAGAGCATTTGAACAAATTAAACTCAAAGAGCAGAAATAAATCATCCTTGGCCATATCCTGAGATTGTATATCCATTTCATCACCAGATGGCAAACACCCTTCTGAATAGCATTCTCTTTGTTTGCAAAGGTCTTTCCTGTGACCCTTCCTCAAGAAACACAAGCAGACCCCATGCCATACACATAATCACACATAAACATGGACACTTTTCTTTACTTATGAAATCCACCGTATTACTTAGAACATTAAACACAATCAACCAAAATGTGGAAAACTAATTAGCCAGAGCTAATTTCATGTGGAATAGAGAGAATGAATTCCCCTTATATTCAATAGGCTCTGTGGCTCCAATGGAAATAAGCTATTGCTTAGATATGTGATAGGCCATAAAAGGTGAAACATCAGAAGAGGAGATCCTGGCACTGAAAACAATTATTGCTGTCTCTGTAGTTTTTCATGGTATACATCTGGCTGTAGGGCATGTATGACTCAATCTGGAAGTGCTGTGTGGAAGTGATGCAATCATTAGGTTGAGAAATGGAAAGTGCCTCAACAGGAAGAAAAGTCTTGAACCAAGGCACAGAAAGAGAGTGCTTTATGTGCTTTATAATATGTGAAGGTTAAGATTAATTAGGATAGTAGTGTCTCCTTTATATAAGAAATAAAAAAAAAATAAAAAGATACCATAAGAGGCTTATAGTCTGATTGATTTCATTCCCTTTTTGACATGTACTTGGAGATACTACTAAATTGTTTGTCCTTTCAGACATCTTTTTCATTATTAAAGCATGATTGTTAATGACACAGAAAACATTCCACATATGTGAAAAAGGTGTATACAGTCAGATTAAGAGAGGGGGAGATATTGTGATTGAATTCTTTTTGGAAAATATTTTTATAAATAAAGATATATCTTGTTTATGCCATGACCTTATGAAATGTGAAGGTTTTATTTTTCATTCTTCTAAACAATGAAACTCAAATAGTGTGGTAACAAAATATTATTTCATGTTCCAAACCTTTCTCTCAAATCTTTGTATTTTGTCTTATTCATATTTCTTGTGGATTTTCCAAAGAAAATTTGCAATTTGCAATGATTTTGATCTTTTTTTTGTATCTATAAAAAATATTTTTCCAGTTCCTTTCAACTATAAATGCAGTACTTAATTTTCTCACCCTCATTATTTTTTCTTATCATTTATCCTTCTTTGTAGTGTTTCCAGAGTGATTTTAACACTTGAAATGTATGTAGAAAATCTGAAGCTTACTGTAGTTTATCATCTTTTTCATATAGTCCTGCTATTCATGCCTTTCTTTCTTATGATTTATGCTCTGCTTCTTAAGATATTTTTTTATCAAAATTTTCTTCTTTCTGTAGCAAATATTTCCAAGAAGTTTCCTCTTTATAATAGTCACAGGATGACTTCTTTTTTTATTTGTGCCATACATTTTTTATTGCTTGTAACTACCTTTTTAAAATTTAACCACATTTTTTTTGTATCTTGCTTATTTTTACCATTGTTATAGTAATATGAAAGTCTTTGATTCAGGATATAAGAGTAGCCATTTACTTACCAATTTTAATAAAGTTGTAGGAGGTTGACATTGAATCACACAATTCCTTTTGTTAAGGTTTATAGAAAATGATTTTCACTATTGGTCAATAAGTCAAACATGTTTTCAACATTGTGTTATGTTATTTTTGCTCTGTCTTCACTACTTATTTTTAACAGAAATTCAGAAGTTTAAAACAGATTTAAACCAGATTCTATTATACTAGTTGCTACATGGCACAATTTTGAATGCCACTAAATGTTATATAAGCAAAAATCTATCAATATTAAAGTGTTTTTTTAAATTATAGATTTTAACTTCTCATTACCAAGAACATGTGTCACTATGTGTCCTACTGGTAATCCTGAAACTTGTAATAACATTATCATTGAATATTTTTCATTAAAATTCACTGCTCAAAAACGCATCATCTTTATTGCTTTGACACAAATGATTTTTGTTAAGGTAATCCTACCTACTCCATCTCAATACCCCATGAAATAAGTTATGTGTCCAAATCATTTTTGTAGAGTGGCATTAATATTTGAGTAGCAGTTACTTTAAAACCCTAAGTCCTATTCCCCTCATCCATTACATTCATGATATCAATGGTATAATTGATTGCTGAGGTAGTTTCTACGTTTTTTCACTTGTGTGCTTCCTTCAAAAATGTTTGACGCTAAACCTTTCTCAAGGCACTTTTCATCTCTGTCTATCTCAGAGTATAGATTAAGGATTGAACATAAGAACAATGATAGTGTAAAATAGTGAAAATATTTTATCCTCAGTGTAAGTGTTAGGTGTTCTAAGGTGAGCAAAGATTGAAAACCAAAAAGTAATGTTACTGCTGTGACATGAGAAATACAGGTAGACAGGGCTTTGTGAATTCCCTCAGCTGAATGATTTCTTAAAGTGAATAATATAATGACATAATAAACAAATAATAAAACAAATATTATTAAGGAGACCATACCTAAATTTTTAATTACCAGGGCACCTGTGATGTAGGTGTCAGTAGGCAACTTTTAGCAGTGGGATACTGTTGCAGAAATAGTGATCAATTTCATTAGAACTACAAATTTTCATTATGACTGGATTGTCATAGACAATTGAGGAAAGGGATGGGATCCACCTCCTGCCCAAGCAACTAGGATTTGAAGGTTGCATCTTGTCCTGTTCATAATAATCATGCAGTGCAGAGGTTTGCAGATAGCAATGAAACAATCAAAGACCATGGCAATGATAATAAAGATCTCCATACTTCCAAAGAAGTGCATGGTAAAGACATGCAACATGCAGCTGCCATAGGAGATGGGTTTTGTACCAACTAATTCACTGATCAGTTTTGGTGCAACATTAGAGGTATAACAAATGTTCATAGAGGATAAATGGCTGAGGAAATAGTACATGGGTTGGTAAAAAAGGAGCTCCGAGAGCCGCCGGTTGAGCACATCCCTCCTGCTCCTGCACTGTCTGTGCCTGGGGCCGCCTAGGCAGGAATCAGATGTGGCGAAATGAAGACACCAATAAATCACTTTCCCTCACCCAGAGAGCAAGCCCTGCGGTCGGAAGACTCCAGATGCCTTGAGTTGTAGGGGTCGTTGGTTCGCACACCGGTGACTGCGGCTCGCGCCTGCCCTGCACTGCATGTGTGCGACTGAAGCCCAATAGATATAGTGACCACATTTTCAAAATACAATCAAGTCATATGGCTATACTTGAGTGTACTTCCGGGAATAACCAAGCAACGTTTTGAAATCAGAGATATCCTGGAACATATTGTCCAATGGACGCCATATAGAGGACTGTGACGTTTAGGCTAATGTGTCAACTCGGCCAGGTAATTGTGTCCAGGTGTTTGTTCCAGCAAGCACTGGGCTAATTGTAATACAAGAGCATTTATGGACTTCAATCACCAGTGAGTTTTCTGCGTGGATGGCTGATTACATCTGCATCAATCAGGGAGATTACATAATCAATGGGTGGCGCTTTTATCCTATCACTTGAATGACTTAAAACGGGAAGTGATTTCAACATTCAGAGAGAATTTCCCAGCTCGTCCTTGGACAAGCAACTTCTTCCAGAAACTCATCAGTGACCTTTCATCTGACTTTCCTCGGAGCCACTGGTTTGCAACCTGCCTGCTGAACCTGGACTTGTGCATCCCCATGGTCGCGTGAGAGACTTTTAAAACCTCATATTATTTACAGATATCTCCTGTTGATCTGTTTCCTGAGAGAACCCTGACTAATGCAAGGACAGACTGGGCTTCTGTCCTGTGAACAAAATTGGGGAAAGGTATCTAGCACTTATCATATGTCACGATGCCCTCTGTGGCCGTTATGTGCCCCATTTTACCTCTAACTAAACAAGCTTAGAGAGGCTGACTTGCAAGTAGTGCAAAGAACGGGTTTTTGCTTTAAAAAAAAAGATCTTGGTTCAATTCTAGCACATTACAAAACCTCTGAGCCTCAATCCTGTTTTATGAAACATGGCAACTCTTGAGTCTTGTTGTAAAAGGATTAAGTTAAAAATGTAAAGTTTTAGTGCCTGGCACAGAATGGACTCTCAGTAAATAGGTGTTCAGGGTTTCTTTCCCTTCAAAGTTTTCACCGAACTAGTTTCCAGTCTCCATGAATCCAGCCATAGGATCTGTTGCTGGTGCCACAGAGGAAATGAGATAATCCTTGGCCCCAGACCACATCAGCCAAGTCTTACCTTTTGTCCATTTTAGCTACTGTGATTCCAAGCAAGATTTTAATTGAAAAAGTCTGCTTTATTAAATAAAGCTTGATAAGGTATAACCCCCCAAAAATAAATGAAAATAAAAAATAAAAAAAGGAACTGCATCAAATGGAGAAAACAATCAGGTTTCCTAACAAGAAGCATAACATAATAAAAAGCACAAAGCAAAACATTTTTCTGTTCACATCATAAGAAAGTTCCAAAATAATGAATTCAGAGATGTTTCTGTGACTTTCCATGTATTTCAGTTTGATGCATATTTTGCACAAGTGTGTTGAGAGTCTGAAAAGAAAAAAAATGTGATGAAACATATCAATATATCAAGATAATAGAATTTTTTTAAAAATGGATTTTTATGCAAAGAATATCAATAAATTGTTGTTTGTTCATGGATTTAAGCTGAATTTTTATGATGTGTTTTATTTTATATGTCTTTTGTGAAATTATTTTATAATAGAATTAAGTAAGCATTTTATTCAATTATGATTAAAGAATATTTTAAAAGTTTGATTATAAAGAAAATGTTATTACTGCCAATTATTTAGATAACAAATGCTTAATTTACTCAAATAAAATAAAAGTTTTTTGTATATTTTAAATCAGATAGCCTAATCAATGGAGTCATATTTCCATCTTTCAGCATGAATGAAGGGCCTCTTTTAATTTTCTGGAACACTTACGCACACAAAAAAATGTTTGAAGCACCTCACTTACTCTGAACTTTCAATTTGTAGAGCTAATTTTTTTTTTTAACTTTTTGAGGAAACATTGCCAACTGGATATACAAAGCCAATGATGCTTTACATATACCAAATAGCAAAGAATGGTTGAGAATTACACACTAATAAATAAAATGATTATCAGTTATTGACTAAGTTCTGAAAAGTAAACCACAATTTCATTAATTTCTTCTATTTATACTTCATATATTTGGACAATTTTTTAAATTATGCTTTCATTTAAGTTTGTGATGACAATTTGTAAAAGAAATATTTATCTCTTGAATTGTCCAAATTTGTTTGAACTGTCTATATTTTATGGCTCTTGCTAGAAATTTTATACACATTCTTAACCATCTATTCCAGAAATGTTAGTCCCCCACGACAAATAATCTGGTCTCAGTCATGATCTTGTTAGTCACTGATTTGATTGCTCTATCTCCTTCTACTCAACTAGGTTGCTTTTGATAATGGTCAGTATTTGGACTGTATTGCCTATCTTTGGTGCTCTTTGTTACTCCTCAGCTCAGATTTTCCTGGTAACTAACCTGATACCATTCATCTTTCTTCCTATTCTTGAGAAAGTTAGATAAGCACTGAGCTATCAGAGATTCCTGAACGGCTATGCTTCTCATGATAACATTTTGGGGCCTCCAGAGAATATGTGCCTGAGCCAAGCAAAGTCAAAGTTGTAAAGTAAATGCCCATAAGTGTGAAGGACATTAATGTGTACTGTGACTTAGGAGCAATTGGTGAAGATATGTTTAGATTGCCTCAGGGAAAATAATTTCTAGGAGCTTTTATAACTATTAATTTTTGCCTTGTCACATAAGTTCATATTGTGTTTTTCCCAACAAATTTCATTCATTCATGCACATGAAATATGTGACTCCTAGGACACAGTATTTCCATCCTAGGAGTTATCTGTTTTATGTTATTTCTGGAGAATATTCATTTCTCATTGCATCTCTGATAGGTGTAGTGGATATTTAAAGTTCACTCCAATTGCAAACCTATAGACAGTTCTTAGACATTTTGAGATGTCCAAATATTTTTGAGAATTAACGTAGCTATATGTAAATTATTGGTCTGTATTTCTCTTCATTTGCTTCAGATTTTGCTATGGGAGACGATTAGTAGAAATCCTGATGCAGCCTAAACATAATGTGAAATCCACTGAGACTTGATGGTCAGTGAATAATCCATGCCACCTTGGTTTAGAAAGAGTTCTGCTAATCATGCATTAAGGTGGTTATATGCTATTTACATATGTTCCACTTAATTTAATTTTGAGACTATAAATTCTCTTGCAGCATGAGATAATTTGATTACCATGAAAATGTTTAGCACACTATAGTTTCAATTGTGCAATATTTATAAGCAGAATTCTACTTGGAAAAGTAGAGTTAAAAGTAATGAAATTGAATTGTTTGCAGTGAATTTCATTGAGTCCCTTTCTGGAGCCTATATATCTTCCTCCATAAACTTGTCAAGGAATAAGCACATTTATGCCTGAATGTCAACAATAAAGAAGAATTTTCTACCTTTCAAGACAACTTTTCATACTAAAATTTAGAAAGATCAGTCTGTATTATCTTAGGTAAATTTGTAACATGTTGCATTTCCTTGTTACCTAAAGATGTTGAACATCTTCTCATGTGTTTTCTGGGCATTAGTATATCTTCTTTGGAGAAATGTATGTTAAAATCTTCAGCCCAATTTTAAATTGGGTTGTTTATATTTTTGTTGTTAAATTGAAGGATTTCTTTATAAATTCTGGTTATTAAACCCTTCTGGGATATGTTGTTTCTAAATAATTTCTCCCATTGTGTAATAAAAAATTTACCAGGTTAGAATTTTTTTGGGATTGCATTAACCTAGAGATTAATTTGGGAAGAATTGAAATATTTATAATAATGTTAAGGTACTCAACTCTGAGCAAATCATTCCTTTTTGTTAAGGTATTTCCATTCTCTCAACATAATTATGTTGTCAATATACATGTCTTGCACCATACCATGTCACAATTATCCATAAGTATATCATATTTTCATTCTGTTATAAATGACTATTTTGGGTTGAATTGTGCCCTCCTCATTCTGCTAAGAAAGAAGGAGAAGCTCTAAATGCTATGCAAAGGCAGCTTTATTCATGTTATATCAAATGATTATAAAAATTGAGTAATCACAGAAAAGAAAGTAATCAATGAAAGATATAGGAAAGAATAAAAGTATATAAAACCACTCACCAAATCAGGGGAAAACACAAAATCTGAACTCTTGCATGGCTGGGGGACCCCTTTGCTGCTCATCAGTTGGGAAAACGGTCCCAGGCAGTGTTCCCTCCAAGTGAGGCTAAAACTGGCATCTTAGGGCTTATCCCTTTTAAGGGGTTCTGAACCTCAGAACTCTAATGAGTCTTGCAACTCATGAGGAATGACCTCATCAAAAGTAACCAAATCCATCCAGCAGGGGGTGGCCAGCCCTCCACAGGAGAGACACAGTGTCTCAAGGGATCTTTGTTCTATTCTATTTATGGTACACTGAACAGGAAGATCAAGATTTTTAGCTTTTAGTTTTACAGGGGATACAAATAGGATGTGTAAATCACATCTGATGACTGGCTCTTTTTAAACATTTGTTTTTGGCTAATAGATGATGGGATTGCCTGCATATCAGTGTTATAACATTCCAAAGGACAAAGGACAAGTGAATCATTCACAATTCTACGCTGAAACAGCAGTGACTATTGATTAGAAACTTATGAATTCAAAATTCTTAGTAACAATTTTCTTATAGTATATCACCCCCAAAATTACATTCAATTCCTAGCTCCTGTTCCTGTGAATGTAACCTTATGTGGAAATAGGATCTTTGAAGTTATATCTACTTAAGATGAGATAAATCTGGATTAAACTGGGCTTAATCTAATATGATCTCCTTATACAAATAGGAAAACTTGATCACAGAGTATGGCAAGGGGAATAAGGCTATGTGAAGATGGAAGCAAAGATTGTAGTCGTGCATCTACAATCTAAGGTAAACAAAGGATGGCTAGCAACCCCAAGAAGCTAAAGAATTCATGGAAGTATACTCATCTAAGTTTTCTGAGGAAGCATGGCCTTAATGACAAATTGGTTTTGGACTTTGAGCCTCCAGAAATGTTAGACAATAAATTTCCATTGTTATTTGCAACCTATTTTGTGGTATTTTGCTATAGCACCCTTAGGAAATTAACAGCAATAATTTAAAATCTCAATTCCTCATTTTTTAACTAGTCCCAAATGAAAATTGATTTTTGTGTATTGAAATAATTTTGAAGCCCTGCTAAACTCACTCATTTAAAAAAAGACCTCCCAGATTAGATAAGAAGTAAAACTGTTTGTACTACAGAAGATAGGATCATGCATGCAAAAAATCTGAAAGAATGTATAGACACCACTAAAATTTATAATTAGGAGAGAAATGCTGGTCTAAGAGAATGAGATCTGGAAGTATTTTTATATAATTGGTATTATTTTTTCTTTAATATATAATAGAATGCAATAGTTAAGCAATTTGAACATAAGATTTCATGGTAGGAAGATTTTACATGCAAAAAAACCCTGAATCTAGTTATTATTATTATTATTATTATTGAGATTATCCATTATTTATTTTTAATAACCTTTTGTAACTTACATCATTGAAAGTAAGTTTTACATTGTATTTAAGTTGGTGATTTTTTTGCTGAAATACAAATTCCCTTTGGTATCATTTAAAAATCTATGGATATATAGATTTATCTTCACTAAGATATATTTTTAAAAAAAGGAAGTTTGGTAACTAATAATCTAAGTATTCTAGATAACAAAATTTAGTAACATATTTAAAAGCAAATTAAATCCAAACCACACTTTGAAAAGGATAATATAAAATAAGGAAAGAAAAATGCCTTAGTCTTAAATAGTGAATATCAACAAATCCAAAGTTGCTTCTTTGAAAGGATTAATAAAAGCCAGAAACCTTTAGCATGACCAATAAAGAGAAAAGAAAATAAATTAAGTTACCAATATAAACATTTGAAATCTGATGTATTATGGGCAGTAGTGTAAAATTGAAAAAAAAAAAAACAAAAAAACCTTTGAAATACGATTCAACAACATCAACTACAGCTACTCTACACTTAGATTCTGGGTCTAATGATTCTCATGTTTAAATCTCTCAAGTTGGAACCAAGGATAAATTCAATTAAAGCTTTGTCATTTGAATGAATTTGAGGGAGAGACTGAGAGAAGCATATTTCTATGGTGGATTAAGGAGATTTCAATAATACTTATATGAAGAAAAGGAGAAACAATCAAGAAAGCCATGACTAAGTTAAATACTTTCAGCATTTGGAAAAAAGAAATAGAAGTAGGTAAGATATTATTCATCCATCCAATCTTCATATTCTAGGTGTAATTGTGGTACTGTATGATATTTTACATATGTTAATTCATAAATTTATCACAGAATTTACAATAGGGATTTGGAAATAAATAAGAATAAGGAAAGAAACTCAAAAGACTTAAAATGTGTGAAGAATGCAATTTAAAATCTTTGGGAATCCAAACATAAAGTCATATGCACAAAAAGAATGGTACCACTGGTAGTCTTTGGCGATATTCAGAGACTGGAGCCAGCCAACGGGTCATCAAGGTTCTTCCTTGCTTTGGAGGTAAAGATGAAGTCATTCTCACCTGCAAAATCTCCCACCAAGCCCATACTTACTTTCAGGGAAAAAGTCACCAACATCCCTCTCTCTTTACCAGAACGTGGCTGGTGAGGGAAGCACACATCTGTGCTTCATTAACTCAGTTACTGTTATGAGCAGAATTTCTGCTCCTTCTCCCAGAGAGCAGCACAGTGGTTTAAACTTGAACTTCAAAGTCAGAGAGCCTGGATTCCACCTCTAACTAGCTACAATGCTCAACTACTATGGGGATGGTATATAAATTCACTCAGATCCTGGTAACAAGTGCATCTACTACAAATGCACATGAAACACTTTATACTATGCCATAGTATATGAACTAGAAACTAGGAACTTTATATAATTTGTGCCTATGAACTAGGAACTTTATATAATTTATGTCCCAGGTCACACAGCTAGATCACCAAAAAGATTTATTTCTGACTCCAGAACTTAAACTCAGCCTCTATAATGTACTATGCACTTCACATCTCCTGCATGGTAGGGCAAATTCTTATCACTGGGGCTATAATATGTGAAAAAAAATGAATAAGAGGGTTAGAAAAAGAGCTGTGGCTCCACTTAACCTTATGGTAATCCAATCCAGATGATAAGATGATGGTTCAATTTACATTAAGTACATCAGAACATAAAATAAGTGTCTTGTGGACATTTAGATGAAAAGAGTCATCAGAGATATTTAGTAAAAATCACATTTTCTGAGAAATTTGATGGTTTGTGTAAAGAGGAAACAAAAACTAGTTAAAATTAGGAATACTTTGAAATATCAAGGATAGATTGTCAACATAATCATAGGCCTCACAAGTTCTTTTAGAAGAAAGTAGAATAGTGCAAAACTGTCTAAATATTCCTTCTCAACAAAAATTAGAGACAGATAAATAAGAAGTGAAGAATGATGAATAGTAAGAGTGTCAAAAAAGCAGGAATGCAAATAGAATAGAGTCAATCTCAGCCTAACTTAGCCTTCAATATTTCCTTCTTGTCCCACCCAAGATTTTAAGCTTCCTACACCTTGGTGATATCTAACTGCCTTGGGACTTAAATAATGTCCCTGTGTAATATGATGTTTATAAGCCAGTTAAGGTATTCATTTATTGATATTTAGTATGGTGGACATTAAATATTTTAAATTAAAATAAAATGTTTTATTATGCAGGACTTTAAAAATCACTCAAATACAACCCAAAATATTTTAGTTGTTCTGTCTTACACTCCCTTGCTGAGCAAACCAATTTTCCAAATTATTCAACATTTCATTTGTCAGAAGATTTTGCAGTAAACAGTAATTGTGCTAAGGGCTGTAAAATGAACATTAGAAATAACACATAGCAAATTGATCATTAATAATAGATCAATTATTTTGGGTGTAGGCTTTCATGTACTTTCATCATATATTCTGCCAATAAAATTTTGTGATTCTTAAAAGAAATGATAATAAAAATTTCTTGGTTTTTAGCTTAACAGTCTCTAGGATAGGATTGTGTTTTGCTAGATCCCTTCTCAGGCAATCTAGGAGCTCCTGTATCATACACACAGGCAACTCACTAAATGCACACACACACAGTGCACAAACACAGTCAGCTTTTTAAAGAAATATGTAAATACTCCCAGGAAGCATACTGTACTAAAACATATCAAACAGAAACAAGAATAACTGATGAGAACTAATTAATTTTGGAATATGCAGACTTTTTTTTTTATCCTCATTACTGGGGAGGTTTCCATATCTTCAAGAGAAAGAAAGGTTATTTTAGATGTGGTAATTGCCCCAAGTAGCAAAACATCAATTGAGAAGTTCCTGACACTAAAGGCATAGATCATTTTCACTGTTGTTTTCCTGGGCCTCCCAATGACTGCCAGGCAGAAGTAAACCAATCAGAAAAGTGCTATGTGGAAATAATGAAGACATTCTATTGCTAAGAGATAAGTGCCTGGACTAAGAGAAATGTTTAATTATATAGGAGTTTATTAGTCAGCCAAAGGGGTGCTGATGCAAATTACCAGACATGTGTTGGGTTTTGTAAAGGGAATTTATTTGAGGTAGAAGCTTACAATTACCAGGCAATAAACATAAGTTAATTACCTCACCAAAGTCTGTTGCCACATGTTGGAGCAAGAAGGCTGCCAACATCTGCATGGCTTCAGACTTCCTGGGTTCCTCTTTTCCTGGGGCTCATTTCTCTCTAGGTTCAGCTGCTCTGTTGTCTCCACAAGGCCAACTGTTGACTATTAGGTGAATGGCTCATCACTCTTCCTGGGCCCTCTGCCATGTCTAAAGTAGCCTTCTCTGTTTCCTCATGTATCTGCTTCTCTTTGTTCTTCTCCTGTGTGTTTACTTCCTAGGCTCTCACCTACCGTCTCCGAAGGTTTCTTTGTGAGCTCCCACCCACCAAGGGGGTGGAGACTCAACATCCTCCTGAAGTGGCCCAAGCAAAGCCTTAATCATTATTTAATCAAGTAAAAGTGAAACCTCTGCATCCAATATAATCTAATATGCCCAGAGGAACACACCAGTTTACAAACATTATCCAACATCTTTATTTTGAATTCATAAATAATATCAAACTGCTACAAGGAGCAAAGGCAAAAGGTTAAGAATAGGTAATTTGATTTATGAGATGTGGGCATAAGAGATAATTGGATTAACAATGCTTCCTTATTACAGAAAACAAATAACTAAAAAGATACTCTAGGGGCTGATAATATGCTAAGATTTCATTATATACATGGCAGTCACTTTTGTATATAATAAAATACTTAGCATTTCAGACATCACATATTTAATTATTAATACATGTTAATATGTTTGTCAATGGCATAACCCCTTATGTATTTTGTGTAACTGAGAACAATGTATGCCATCATATAAAAAGAAGATAGTATCTTTTAATTCAATTCAGTAAACATTTATTTAGATTTGTGTGTGTGTGTGCCAGGCACATTGCTAAGGAAAAGAGAGAAATAAAAAAACATAGCACATAACATATATCTTAGTCAAGTTAGGAAAAAAACATTTCATAAGGAAGAAACACTAGAGTATTGTTTGAAATAAATAAAACTACATATTGTCAGTAATATAAGAACAGGGGAAGGAAAAGGAAGTAATTGTGGCCTGTTTATGTTTCTGTGAAATCCTCCTTAATAACATAATAGAAGAAAGCATAAGAATTATATTTAAGACGTTGTGATGGTTAGGCTGTGTCAACTTGGCAGGTAATTGTGCCCAGTTGTTTGGTCAAGCAATTTATAACTTTGACATCATAAAGAGAAATGGACAAATATTTTGGATATTATCAATCACCTGAGGATTCTTGATTGATTTTTTCTTGATTAGATTGGTATTATGGATTTTTTGGAGTAAGACCTCAAAGGTAACGTTCCATTTCATCACATCATATCAAGGGTATATACTATCGACCTTACTATGTATTTTTGTTCTTTTCAAATCCTAGTCTCCACCCTCAGTCACTGCTCTTTTTATTATTATTTTTAGTTGGTACTGGGGGTTGAACTCACAACCTCATACATCGGAAGCAGGTGTTCAACCACTGATTACATCTGCTCCCCACTATTTACTTTTTTTAAAAAAGGGAAATGTTTCCATTTTCAAATTTATTTTATTTCTTCCCACCCACTCACTGTTTGCACTTGCTGTGTCCGTTCATTTTAATTTCTTTAGGAGGCACCAGGAACTGAGCCTGTGACCTCCGGTGTGGGAGGTTGGCACCTAATCACTTAAGCCACCTGTGTTCCCTGCTTTATTGTGTCTCTTGCTATGTTCTTCCTCCTGTGTCTCTTGTTGCATCATTTTGTTGCATCAGCTTGCTGTGCCTACCCATTGTGTCAGTTCAGTGTCTTGCCCATCTTCTCTAGGAGAAAGTGGGACCCTCCACTCCCTGCTTTGTTGTGTCTTTCATCATGATTTTCTTCTTGTGTCTCTTGTTGGGTCATCTTGTTGTGTCAGCTTGCCATGCCTGCCCATCGTGTCATCTCAATGTCTTCTTTAGGAGGCATTGGGAATTGAACCACAGACCTCCCATGTGGTAGGCGGGAGCTCAATTGCTTGACCTACATCTGCTTCCTACCACTATTTACTTTTGATGTTAACCTTCATTGACTTGGCTAAGGTAGTGTTTGCCAGGTTTCTCCACTATAAAATTACTCCCTCACACCTCCATTTTTCAGACTGTATTCTTTGGAAGGAAGTCCCTATGTGTGTACCATAACAAAGAGTGGAGTTATTCTTTACCTCTTTGAGAGTGTAATATCTATATAAATATTTGTAATTGTTCTAAAGGGGATATTTGTCTATTCTCATTTATTTTTTTAATAAATCATAGATTTATTTCAGCATGGACTCATTGATATTAATTTACTAGTTTTGTTTAAAGTCCAATAGTGTGTTATTTATTTTATTGCACATTTTTTCCAGCCTTGATCACTGAGAGCTCTGTCCAATAGATCACATGTCCATTGGATATATCCTTATCATTGTGTGTGTGTGTGTGTGTGTATGTTTTGTTTGCTGTTTTATGGCTTTTAAGAAATTCTTCCTTACTTTATGGCATAAAAATATGCTCCAGTTCTTTTACAATTTTTGTTACAACCCTAAAATCAATCAAATCTCCCAGGAATCCTGTTTCCTTTTATTTTATAATGGCACTGGAAACCAAGATCTGTAAACTAGGTGACCTGCATTTTTTATTCTTTTCAGGAATTGTCATGTAGGGCCCAATTAACAACTTCAATTGCAAAAATAGGTTACTTATTTTCTCATAATCTAAGAAGACAAATTGAAGGTTGAGCACTTTATCACATCTGGCTTGTTAATTAGGAGGGAAGGGACACTTTACAGAATATTCCCCAGTTTCAGGTATTTTGCATCATTCATGTTAAATACTATCCCAGGGAAGGCAAAAATAAGCATTTTCCAGTTAAAATCTTGATGATGCTGGATGTCAGAAAGTGTGGCATGAAATTGTGAACCATTTAGCAAGCAGGTCAGAACCTATGCCTCTTTGTGAGATCAGACAGAAACTGTTTCCAGAATAATCAGCATTTTAGGGACATTTTTTCTTCTTATTTGAGTTAAGTGGCTTCCAAATTACCTTAGAAATAAAAGAGAACAGCTGAACATTTTAACACCTGCAAAAAAGCTGGTGTCATATTTGGGAAATTATTTATTTGAATTTATTAACACTTAGAGAAAGTCAATCTGTTCAATTCCATGGTAAGTATCTTAGATATACAAGGCACTGTGGAAGGATATAAAATGTACAGACTTTTATTGGTTTGATTTATAATCTAAAATGAGAAACTGGAAATAAAAGATGTGCAAGTCAGTTCTTGCTGGAAATGAGCACTACAAGGTAAAGGCTATTTGTAGTTGGTAGTGAGAGGGACAAGCAAC
This sequence comes from Cabassous unicinctus, assembly GCA_029593785.1. NCBI lineage: Eukaryota > Metazoa > Chordata > Mammalia > Cingulata > Chlamyphoridae > Cabassous > Cabassous unicinctus. The sequence goes on along the minus strand of JAQZBX010007720.1, from coordinate 2,006 downwards.
AAAAATAATATCTATTTGACTGTTCCTGGAAATATTTCAAGGGGTTGATGGCTATGTCATGGATACAGTAGGTTGCAGGATTTCCAACTTCTCAATAGACAGTGAATATAAAATAACATCGGACATTATAGAATTGTACCTATGGGAAGTCCTCTTTAATCCTTTCATTCATTCAACAAATATTAATCACTTACTTTTATTCTAGATGCATAAATTCAGCAGGGAACAAATAGACAGAAATCCATGTCTTTGTATTTTTTCACTCTAATGTATGTGATTCTTATGGCATGTCATTCTACTATATATCAAATACATGAATTATACATCTGTGTACATGTCTGTCTATCTATCTATCTATCTATCTATCATCTATCTATCTATCTCTAAATACTTAGCTGATAGAAACTTCAAACAGTTTTTCATTTCTTTTTATTAAAAGAGTTTTGAAATAGATTTATAAAACTTTCAAAAATGCCAGTGAACCTACAGTTAATGAAAAAATGATGCTGTTTGAGGTTAAGAGAACTGAGATCCAGAACTAACTGTATATCTGATTTACCAGCTTATGCAAGTTCCTGGATATTAATATTTCCCTACATATATTGATATTCCTACTACCTATGTAAGAAGATGATATTGAGGTCTCAGTGATATGCCACAGAAATTTGTAATCACATCATTAGCTAAGAGAACATTTAAAAAAAAATTTGTTTTAATGCAGTGCATGATTATGACATAATTTCAAATAATAATGAAGGGCACATCTTAAAGAGTAGGTCTTCTTCCATTCTCTGATGCTTTTTAGACAGTAGTTTTCCTCCTCAGGTATTAGATCTATTTTGCCTTTCTTTGTTCCTTTTCCAAATATAAACCATTTATATAAAAAAGCAGGTGTAATATATAATATGGGGCCTTTAAGGAAAATTTTATCATTCTAAGCATATAGATCTGTCCTCAGATTTTTTAATTTACAATATATTTTAGAGACCATTGTCTATGTATATGCTTCATTTTTAGCAATTGGTGAATAAAAATATCATCTCTGACCTATTGAATCCTCTTCTGATGCACATTTAAGTTGTTCCCTTTCTTTTGGTACCATGGAAAGGGCTGTGTTTTAATTTCTTAGGCTACTCCAATCTGATACCATGAAATGGGTTGGCTTCAAACAATGGGAGTTAGTAACTTACCGTTTGAAGCCAAGAGAATGTCCAAATCAAGGCATTGTTGATATAATGCTTTCTTCTCAAAGACTGGTTGCCTGTGATCCTTCACTCCTCTACCACAGGGCAAGGCACATGGCAGCAACTGCTGGGCTTGCCCTTCTGTATTGGGTTTCACTGACTTTAGCTTCTTCCTTTTATGACTTTCTTTCTCTATATATATATTCATTCCTTTTATAAAGGACTCAAGTAAGAGGATTAAAACCCATCTTGAATGTGGTGGGTCACAACTTAAATGAAGTATCCTCATCAAAAGGCCTTAATTACAATGAGTTTACACCCACAGGAATGTATTAGATTTGAGAATGTTTTTCTCAGGTACATACAACTTCAAACCACCACTGGCCACAATGATTGTTTTAGCACATGTGAATAAGTGCATCTCCAGGGAATTGAATCATTGGCCTGATTTCTATGTGCAGTTATAATGTTATAGATGTTGGAAATGACCCCTTAAGAGACTGTATACACTTAAACTCCTACCAAAAATACATAAGCTTGACTGTTTCCCACTCCTTTGCCATTGCTACATATTAACACACATTCATAAAAAAAAATCATTTTACTTATAAAATAGATGAAAAGTTTATCTCATTGGAATTTTTATTTCCATGTACTTATCTATGAATGAAATTATCTTTTCATACTTTTAATTATTTTGATAAAGAGAATTGACTCTTGTAAAAAATGGCCCTTGTCCTATTATTTATTTGTGCTGTCCTTTTAAAATAGTAATTTGTGGAATCTACTTATAATTGAAGAAATTACTCTGTTGTAAAAACA
>JAQZBX010007719.1:0-49764 GCA_029593785.1 Cabassous unicinctus | reverse complement strand
ATACTCTTTAATTGTACTAGATTCAGCTGAGATGCCTTTGATTAAATTATGTAAAGATTAGGGCTTTGATTCAACCACATCACTAGCATGACTCAGTTTGAGTCCCTGGCCCCTTTGTGGGCTATATAAATGGACACACAATCAAGGAGACACACAGAAACAGATACGTGAGAAAAGAGAGAGAGTTCCATAGACACGGAAGAGGACTTTGATCCTGTGGCCCAGGAAGAAATGAGCTTTCCAGCCTACAGCTGAGATTGGAAGAAGCTGGGGCCACAGAGCTTTAAAAGGAAAGAAGAAATCTGAACCCTTGCCGATGTCACCCACCATCTTGCTTCAACATGTGGCAACAGACTTGGGTGAAGAATTAACCTTGAGTTGGACTCTTTAGGGCCTTGTAACTGTAAGCTTTCACCCCAAATAAATACCCTTTATAAAAGTCAACAGATTTCTGGTACTTTGCATCAGCACCGCTTTTGGCTGACTAATACATATAATATACACAATAACAGTAAGGATAAATTCCTTTACATCCCCATTTCATTTCTGGATTTATGACATTGTATTTCCTTTATATTTTTCGTTTCTTTTTATCTCTATCCATTTCCTCCTTTCTCCTGACCACCACCTCCCTCTGTCATTTTATGAAATAAATTGTAAAGTGAGGAGCATCTTCAAGAAATTATGTCCTATGGGCTTCCTTAAGGCAATTCAAACTTGTACTATGCTAAATTTATGAATGTTCCCGGCGACAGAGAGAAACTATTTTTTCTCCGTCCCTTCATGAGACATTTAAACAAGTGGGTAACAGGTGCTGCGTGCCTGGAACACACTGTACTCTGAATATTCTCGTAAGAAGTTGCTCACTCTGGGGAAAGCATTTCATTTCTAAGTCCTAGTGAACACCACCTGTGCTTGGCCAGTCATGGGAAGGAAATACATTTGATGATGAAAAGTGATTTTTATCTGGTTATGGATAGAATTGTTTCTACAATTGGGGAGGAAGCTGATAAATTACTTTCTGCTTACTGAGTTGGATAATAACTGTCCATACTTTGGGACCAGATATCTTACTTGTGCTTTGAAAGGAAGAAATAATGCAAGATCAAGCAATGTATTAAACCAATGTATTATTCTAATTTGGAAAAAAGGTTTACTTTTTCTAATATGCTATATAAAACTCACTTGAAGAATGAAGAATTAGAATGAAGATACTAATGTAAAAGCGAAAAGAAAATTAGAGATAAAAAGAAATATTGGTTAGTAGGATTAGCAAGGGTAAATTTCCATGATTTTTGCATTAACCTCAGAATTAGCAGATATATCTCATGGACTTAGCTTAATAAAGACGATTTACACAAGGCTATGGATAAGAAAAGAACCCCAGAGACAATATTTGTAAGCCATAAATTACTAATACATGTGTACTTATGATGAATAAATTATTTTGCAATATGATGAGCATGACACTGCTTTGGAAAAAAAAAAAAAGAAATCTAGGTTTCTGAAGGAAAATTAACTCCATCAGGCCCTTAGATATTTTTATAGTAATTTTTATTTCCTAATGTTTAAGTATCCTAATGGTTAGAGGCAATTGTGCTTGTGCTGATCCATAGAAAGCATCCTCCTAACTCTCCGAAGCAGAAGCTGGACTATGATTGAAGCCAAGGCTTGATGAATTTCATAAGCATGGCAAGGTGCTCTTCTCCTGCGAAGCCCCATCTCAACTCCAAACCAATGTGTGTTAACTGCTATCCAGCTCCAGAAGTTGCTTGCTGTTTTTTTTTTTCGTTTCTTGGCTGTGAACACAAATACCATACAATGGGTTGACTTAAACAATGGGAATTTATTGGCTCACAGTTTTGAGACTAGAAGTCCAGAATCAAGGCATCAGCAAATCAATGCATTTCCCTGAAGACTGTTGCATTCTGGGACTGGCTTGGCGAAATTTGGGTCCTTGGCCTTTCTGTCACATAGCAATACACATGGTGATGTCTTTTCCTTTCTCTTCTGGGTTCACTTGACTTCCAGTTTCTAGCTCTTCCTGTGGCATTCCCTCTCTATGTCTTTATTTCATTCCGCTTCTAAAGGAGGCCAGTAATCTACATTAAAGTCCTACCTGACTCAGTTGCCCACACCCTAACTAAAAATAGCATCTTCAAAGGGCTCTATTTACAGTGGGTTCACAATCATGGGAATGGATTAAGATTAAGAACTTTTTTTTCTGGGGTGCCTAATTTAACGTACACACTGCTCTTTGTCAGTTTGTATGTCTCATTATTCTCCAAATAACCTGAAAGATTGATAGCTATACTGAATTCCATCTGTGAGTCAGTATTCCAGTGTGAGATTTTTATTTCTACATTCTCCGTGTTAAATATTCTGGAGACCACAGCATAGATTCATGAGTTGGGAAATACAGGGGTAAACTAGATGGTAAGGGGGAATTTGTCCTAGTGACAACCAGTCAGTATAAAATACAGAGGTTGTTGGCATTTAAAAAAAGAACACTCTAGGTCTGACCCCAGTACCATTTCAATATATGCTTTAAAATGTTTATTTCCAGTAGCCTAGAAGAAGTTTTCACTTGAATGTTTCATCAAATTCAAAACTAAATTCATCTCTTCCAATTTATACCTGCTTTCTTGCTTATCTTTTATACTTTGTCAGTGGTATCTTTATCCTACTAGTTTTCAGGGCCAGAAACAAGGAATATGAATATTAACATTGATTCTTCTTACCATCTGTCCTTCCACTAAGCCTTATATTCTTTTCTTTCAAAGATTATTTTTGTTTATCCCTTCTCTGTTTGCATGAGAGTTAGGTTATTTGCTCTGCTGTACTTTCAAAGCATATCATAATACCTGCAGCCCTCCTCTCCCACCTGCTGTCCACATCCACACCACAGCACATGTTCTTTGCCTCTGGTGGACCTCTCACTTCACTGTTATTTCACTTTGCAAAGGCTTATGCTGTCCCTTTAGCTTTCCTTACACTCTTCTTGCCTGCTATGTCCTGCTTCCCCAGAACTGACAATTTTTTTTTCATTAACTTTTAATTGTGGTACATATATAAAAGTCAATTTTTTTCATTTTAGCCAATTTCAAGCATGCAATTCATTGGTATTAATTACATTTATACTGTTGTGCTGCCTTCATCACAATCTATTACCAAAAGTTTTTCACCACCACAAAAAGAAACTCTGCACCCATGTCTTAGGATGCCAGCGCTGCTATGACAAATATCACAAACTGATTGGTTTAACAATGGAAATTTATTTTCTCATGGTTTTGGAGGTTAGAAGTCAACATCAAGCAGGCCTTGCTTTCTCCTGGAATCTATAGTGTTCTAGCAATACTGCATCATATGGTGATTTCTCTTTCCTTGTCTGCTGCTCTGATTACTGTTGACTTCTGGCTTCTACTAGCTTCTGGCCTCTACTGATTTACTGTGTCCAAATCTCCTTTGCTTGTAAGGACTCCAGTCTATAGATTATGGCTCAGTCTGTTTCAATTTGGCTTCATCTCTACATGATCTTCAAAGATCCTATTTAAATGAATTGATATCTTAACTAATAATAACATCTTCAAAGTTCCTATTTACAAATGGGTTCATACCCACACGACCCTCAAAAGACATAATCTTCTCATATATGAAATACAGTCACTCCAACCCCAATATATCAAAAGCCTTAAGTCATTTAGTAGCAACTATAAGTGCAAAGTCTCAAAAAAATCAGTTATAGGTGTGGTCCCTCCAAGGGCAAAATTCCTCTCCATCTGTGGACCTGTAAAAACCTAGATAGAAAGTTATCTTCTCCCAAAATACAATGGAAGGACAACAGAGTAACATGTGGATTGATGAATTTTTCTCCAGGACTGTTGGAGTGGCAGCCACATACTTTCTAAGCTCTGGGACTATGCTCTCCCCAAGAGCCTGGTAATAGAACACCCTCACTGAGCACCAAGACAGCCACACTTACTGAGCATCAAATTGGAAGACCCACCCACTCTATTCCACTGGAGTGGAAGGCATGTCCCCTCCAAAAACTGTGGTAGGCCCACTCTTTCCAAATGCTAGGGCAGAGTCCTGCTCAATTCCAAGGCCAGGTGGAAGCCTCTTTCTTGGCCTGAGGAACTCTCTTCTGCCCAAACTTTTACTTCCATGCCTCTGCCCTTGAAGTAATTTTTCCTTCATTTTTGTCACATCTTTGTCTCTTTCAGTCCATTTTGACAGTTTTTCTGCTCATACAAAATTCTCAGATACCTTTTAGTTTTCTGTGTAATTCAGGGGTCTCAAACCATCAGACAAAAGGAACTTATCCAAATCTAGCCTTGGTAACTACATATCCAATCCTGACTTCCTCTGAAATAGCTGACTGAACCCATGTTCAGCCACACCCTCTTTAGCAAAGAGTTGTTCAGCCACATCTTCATATGGAGCCCTGTCCTCTAATAGAGTCACTTCTGGTCCTTATCTCAGAGCATGCTATCAGACCATGCTATGTTGAGAATTTTCCAAATCATCACATGGTGCTGGTTCCTTTGTGCTTAACAGCTCAGTCCTCAGATAATCCCATTCCTTTCTCATTTTACCACAAGCAGTAAGGAGAAACCAGGCCATGGCTTCCATATTTTGCATGGAAATCTCCTCAGCTAAATATCCTAGTTCATTGTTTAAAACTTTTACCTTCCATCTTATATTAAAGCACAATTTTGCAAAATCTCTGTCTCTTTTTAACAAGGATCACCTTTCCTCCAGTTTCCAATAACATATTTATCATTTTCTTTTAAAGTCTCACTTCCAGAAGTACTTTTTACATATATTTTAGTTTTCTGGCTGTTGCAGCAAATACCATGCAATGGGTTGGCTTAGAGTTGGCTCAAACAATGCGAATTTATTGGCTTAGTGTTTTGAATCTAAGAAAGTCCAAATTCAAGGCATCATCAAGGCAATGATTTCTCTTATAAGACTGTGGCATTTTGAGGCTAGTTGCTGGCAATCCTTGGTCCTTAACTCCTCTGTCACATAGCAATGTTCATGGTGGCCTCTTGTGGCCTACCTTTCTCTTCTGCATTCCAATGACTTTCGGCTTCTAGCTGCTCCCTCTGGCTGTCTCTCTTTCTGTGACCTTTCCTATAAGCCCTCCAGTAATAGAGTTAAGACCCATATTGATTCAGCTAGGACACACATTAACTGAAGTAATCTCATCGAAAGGTCCTGTTTACAGAAGCTCACACCCACAGCAATGAAATAAGTTTAAGAATATGTTTTCTGGGGTACATAGCTCCAAACTACCATGGTCCATCCTCTAAACCACAAAAAGACATTTTCTTTCAACATGCAAAATACATTCATTCCATCACAACATCCTAAAAGCCTTAAGTCACTTTCAGTAACAATACTAAGTACAAAGTCTCATCAAAATCAGTTTTGGCATGGTCTGTCCTGGGGCACAATTCCTCTGACTGTGAACTTGTGAATATTCAATGGAAAGATAGGAATAGGATAAACATTCCCATTCCAGAAGGGACACATTGGAAGGAAAACAGGAGTCATGGGTCCCAAACAATTCCGAAACCCAGCAGGGCAAACTCCATTCAATTTCAATACCTGAAAGTCATCTATGGATTAAGATTTTGTCCTCTGGGCCTGATGGAGCAGTAGCCCCATCCCTTCCAAGCAATTTCCCAATGGCCACACTCTCTCTGAACACTAGAGTGAAGGCTGCACTCTCTCCAAGCATTAAGATGGCAAACAGTCTTTCAAAAAATGTGGGGACACTGGTCACTCCCTCTCTGAGCATTGGGGTGGCAGCCAGTCTTTCTGCAAATGCCAGGACACAGGCCTCACTGTCTCTGAGCAATGGGATAGCAGTACTCTCCCTGAACAATGGGACACAAGAACTGCCTTGCCAAGTGCTAATGCAGATGGTCTGCATGCACACATGGGTGGGTCCACTATCTTGGCCCGAGGAGATATCTTTGGTCCAAAGTCAGCTTCCATGGTTCTGTTCTTGAAATAATTTTTCCCTTCTCTTTCTCATTAGGATCAGGCTGCAGTGCTTCTGCTCATATCAATTTCATAGAAAAAAGACTTGGCTTTACATGTAGTTCACAAGGTCCAAATCATCAGACTGTCCACAGCTCTTTCCTGCATAACTGCATTTCCAATCCTGACTTCCACTGAAATGGCTGACTGGATCCCTGTTTATTTCAATCTTCACATGGAGCCCTATTTTCTGGGGACTCACTTTCTGGAAGCTCAGGGAGGTCCCTGATAGAGTTGCTTCTGTCCATAATCTCAATGCACACTATCTCAGATTTTTCCAAGCAATCAATTTCTGGTTTCTTTGTGCTTAAGAGTTCATTTCTCAGTTCATCTCTTTCCTCTCACATTTCACTATAAGCTTCAAGGAGAGACCAGGCTGCACCGTCCACACTTAACTTAGAAATTTCCTCAACTAAATATCCAAGTTCATCACTTTTAACTTCTGCCTTCCATCTGACAACAGAACACAATTTCAATGAGTTCTCTGCCACTTTAAAAAAGGTTCAGCTTTCCTCTAGTTACCATAACACACATAATTTCCTTCTAAGGCCTCATCAGAGGGCTTTAGCATTCGTATTTCTTCCAGCAGTCCCTAAAAAGCAAAAACCTAGGCTTTTTCTATCAAGCACCTGACAATTGTTCCAGCCTCTACCCATTAACTAATTCCAAAACCATTTCCACATTTTTGGTATTTGCAATAGCAACACCTCACTCTCTTGGTACCAAATCTGTATTAGTCAGAATTCTCCAAGGAAACATAACCAACAGGATATATATAAAATGAGATTTATTATATGAATGGGCTCATACAGCTGTGGGAATGGCCAAGTTCAAATTCCATCAGGGAGGCTACAAGCTGAAAACTCTGATGAAGGTTTTAATGAATTCCCCTGGAGAAGCTAGCTGGCTGAAGTAAAGATGAAAATTCTTCCTTCTGAGGGCTGAAACCATCACTTCTCACTTTAAGGCCTTCAAATGATTGGATGAGATGTTGTTCATTGTTGAAGACAAGCACCTCAGTTGATTGTAGGTGTAATCAACCATAGATGCAATCAAATTACTGATGATTTAAAACCACGAAATAGTTTCACAGAAACAATCAGGCCACTGCTTCCTTAACCAAACAACTGAACACCATATCCTAGCCAAGTTGATACATGAACATAATCATCAAAATGTGGTTTGGTTGAAATACCATATATCTACTGACTTTCTCTTCATGATGATATATTATTTTTTAAGTAATAGAGATTTTCTCTGTATCTCTCCTCACAGAAATCTGGGCTTTTTTAAAATCAAGTGCCTTAAAATTCTTCCAGCCTCTACCCATTTATCCAATTACAAAGCTACTCCCATATTTTTAGGTATTTGTAATTATAGCACCCCACTTACTGGTACAAAACCTGTCTTAGATTTCCAGGTCCAAAATGTCAAATACCACACAAGGGATTGACTTAAAGGATAGGAATGTATTGTCCCATGGTTATGGAGGTCAGACATCTGACATCAATATATTGGTAGGGTTTGCTTTCTCCTAGAACCTACAGTGTTCTTGTAATCTTTTGTCACATGGTGATCTCTCTTTCCTTATGTCTGCTCCTCTGATTTTTATTGACTTCTGAATTCTACTGGTTTCTGGCTTCTACTGACAGACTGTGTCTGAATTTTATTTCCTTATAAGGATTCTAGTCATATAGATCAAGACCAACCCTGATTCAACTGGACCTCATCTGAGTAGGCTCTTCAAAGATTTTGGTAAAAAATGAATGCACAGTATAACTAATAATAACATATTCAAACATCCTATTTACAAATGCTTCACATACACAGGACCTGGGGTTTGGACTTGAACAATATCTTTTGTGGGGTACATGATTTAATCCCCAACAACCCATTAAGCAATAACCCCCTTTCCACTATTCTTCCAAACCCAGTTCCCAGGTAATCTGTAATCTACTTCCTGTCCTTATGAATTAGCTGATTCCATATGTCATGTAATTGAAATCATATGAATTTGTTTGTGTCTGTCTTATTTCACTTAACAAGACTCCAAGGATCACCCATGTTGTAGCATGTGCCAGAACTTCATTCATTTCTATGTCTGAATAATATTACATTGTCTGTATACATCACATTTATTTATCCAGATATCTGTTGGTGAACATTTTCTTTGCTTCCAGTTTTTGGCTATTGCAAATAATAATGCTATGAACATTGGTGTACAAATATCTGAGTCCATGTTTTCGATTTTTTGAGTATATACTGTGGCAGGTTGAAACTTTATGTACCCCAGAAAATTATATTCTTAAAGCTAATCCATTCCTGTGGGTGTAAACCTATTATAAGTAGGGCCTTTTGATGAGGTTACTTCAGTTAAAGTGTTGCCCAGGGCAGGTCTTAATCCTCTTACTGGGGTCCCTTATAAATGGGATGAATATGGAGAGCGAGAGGGGGGGGGTGGAGGGAAGGAGAGAGAGTGTGTGTGTATTAGTCAACCAAAGGGGTGCTCATGCAAAATACCAGAAATCTGTTGGCTTTTATAAAAGGTATTTATTTGGGGTAGAAGCTTACAGTTACAAGGCCATAAAGCATAAGTTACTTCCCTTACCAAAGTCCGTTACCACATGTTGGAGCAAGATGGCTATCGACGTCTGCAAGGGTTCAGTCTTCCTGGGTTCCTCTCTTCTCAGGGCTCATTTCTCTTTGAGTTCAGCTGCTCTGCTTTCTCCACAAGGCCACTGTAGACTATCAGACAACCAGCTTGTCTCTCTTCACAAGGCCTCTGCCTGTGTTTAATGGAGGCTTCTCTCCTTCTTCACATATCTGCTTCTCTGTGTGTTTACTTCCCAGGCTTCAGGATCAAAACTCCAAACTCCCTTCTCTGCGGTGCAGTTTCTCTGTGAGTGCCCGTGCACCAAGGGGGTGGGGGTTCAATGTCCTACTGACGTGGTCCAATCAAAGTCTCAATCATTATTTAATCAAATGAAAGTGAAATATCTGAATCCAATACAATCTAATATGCCCAGAGGAATAAACCAGTTTACAAACATAATCCAATATCTATTTTTGGAATTCAAAACCAATATCAAACTGGTAGAGAGAGAGAGAGAGAGAGAGAGAGAGAGAGAGAGAGACAGAGACAGAGAAACACCACGAAAACAAGAAGCTGAAAGAAACGAAACCCAGAAGAGAATGTATAGACCAGCAGATGCCGCAATGTGCCTTGCCATGTGGTAGAGAAGTCAAGGATCCCTGGAGGCTAGTCTTTGGGAAGAAAACTTTGTCTTGATGATGCATTGATTTGGACATTTTTCTCAGCCTCAAAACTGTAAGCTTGTAAGCTAATAAATTCACATTGTTAAAAGCCAACCCAGTGTGTGGAATCTACTTTCAGCATCCTAACAAACTAAAACATATACCTCGTAGTGGGATTTCCAGGTCATATGGCAATTCTATGTTCTATATTCTGAGGAGCCTAGAAACTGTTTTTCACAGTGGCTGCACCATGTTACAGTCCCTCCAACAATGTATGAGATTTCCTATTCTTTCCCATCCTTACTAACACTTGTTGTTTTCCCTTTTGTAAATAATAGTCATTGTGGTAGGTGTGAAATAGGATCTTGTGGTTTTGATTTGCATTAGCTCTGATGACTAATGATGTTGAGCATTTTTTTGTGTGTCTATTGGTCATTTGTATACTATTTGGGGAGAAATGTCTATTCAAGTCCTTTCCCCATTTTTAATTGGATTATTTGTCTTTTTTTGTGTGTGTGTGGATTTGTAGCAGTTCCTTATATATTCTGGGTATTAAACCATTATCAGATATATGATTTGTTTATCAGTAGGATTTCTCTAAAGAAACAGAACTAAGATATATATTTATTTATTATGTTATTATGATTTTATTACATGCATTGTCTCACAATACTGTGGAGATTGACAAATTGAAATTCCATAGGGCAAGTTGAAAATTGGGAACTCTGATGAAAGTTTTAATGAATTCCCCAGAAGAAGCTGGCTAGCTAAAGTCCTGTTAGAAATTCTTCTTTCAAACTGCTGAAATAATCAGATCTCCTTTTAAGGTCCTCAAATGATTGGATAAGACTTTTCTCAGTGCTTAAAACAATCTCCTTTGTTGATTATAGTTGTAATCAGTCAAGATGTAGTCAACTGTCTGGTGATTTAAATCCACCAAATTTTCTCACAATAACAATCAGTCCAGTGCTTCCTTGGACAAACAACTGGACACCATAACTTAGCCAAGTTGGACACATAAACTTAACCATCACACTACACCGCTTGTTGACTTGGTACCCATATATATATATATATTCTTTTTTTTTTTTTTTTAAGATTTATTTATTTATTTCTACCCCCCATTATTTTGCACTCGCTGTCTGCTCTCTGTGTGTTCTTCTGTGTCTGCTTGCCTTCTCTTTAGGCGGCACTGGAAACTGATCCTGGGACCTTCCAGAGTGGGAGAGAGACCCTGAATCTCTTGTGTCACCTCAGCTCCCTGTTCTGCCACATCTCCTATTGTCTCTCTTCTGTGTCTCTTTTTGTTGCGTCATCTTGATGCACCAGCTCTCTGTGAGGGCCAGAATTCGTGCATGGGTCAGCACTCCTGTGGGGGCCAATACTCCACATGAGCCAGCTCTCCGTGCAGGCCAGCTTGCTTTTCACCAGGAGGCCCCAGGAATAGAACTCTGGACCTCCTGTATGGTAAACGGGAGTCCAATCACTTGAGCCACCTCTGCTTCCCTATACATATTCTTAAACCATACTTAATCTATAAATAAAAACAATAACAGTCATGTGTTCAACTGGAAATGCACTAATTCTTCCCAAAGAAGAGATTACAAGTTCATGAGTAATATTCACTCTTAAACATGACATCCTGAACTTGAATACTATGACATAAAGTTAATATTGTTAATATTGTTATATGATAAGGGGATAAGATAGAAAAGAAAACTAAGATATTTCCTCTCCCCCAGAATTTTTTGTCATCAATTTTCCAAATATAATCTTTCCAAGACCCTGATCATCTAGCTAAACCATTGGCAACAGGCCATGAATCAGTATACAAATGTACCTCCAGCCATTTCTCCTTCCAAGCAAAATGAACAACCAGGTACAAGGCTTGAAGTTCTTTCCACTGGGAGGATTTCTCTTCAACACTATCATTCAGGAATGTTCCAGAAAGGGGCTGTAGAACTGCAGTTGTCCTCTTTTGGGTAGTAACTGTGTATCATGCAGAACCATCTGTAAACGAGGCCCAAGTTTTCTCTTTCTCAATAACTTGATTGTACAGAAGTCCCCAAGAGGCCATAGCTGTGGCCTGGGAAAGAGCAGGCAATGCAGCAGGTATAGGGGCCATGGGCATTTGGGCTATTTCCTCGTGAAATTTACTTGTGTCTTCAGGGCCTGCTCAAGCCCAACTCACACATACAACTTACATTTGATGGTGGAGTGCTGCTGTGTACACCCAACATTATGGCTTGTGAGTCAGATAATATCCATTTCATAATAGGCAACTTAGATCTCATGGTAACTTGGTGGCCTCTGGTTAAATGTTTGGTCCTGCTAAGGCCTAGTAGCAGACCCAAAGCTGTTTATCAAAAGAAGAGTAGTTATCTGCAGATTATGACAGAGCTTTGCTCCCAAATCCTAAGGATTTTTGCTGTGATTCTCCTATAGGGACCAAAGTTTCCAAACAATATCTTTTTTGAAACTAAAACTTCTAGCACCATTGGATCTACTGGATCATATGTTTCAAGTTTCAGAGAAGTTTACATGACAGCCTGGACCTGCTCAGAACCTCCTCTTCTGTTCTCCACTCAAACCTAGCAGTTTTTGGGTTATTCGGTAAATAAGCCTAAGTAGCACTCCCAAATGAAGAATATGTTACCTTCAAAACCCCAAGAGGCCAACTAGTGTTGTGCCTCTTTTTTGGTTGTAGGGGGGCCATATACCATGGCTTATCCTTCTTTTGAAGGGACAATTTGATATATCCCATACCACTAGATGCTTTGCAATTTTACTGAGGTGGAAGGCCTCTGAATTTTTTGGATTATATCCCACCTTCTGACATGCAAATGCCTTATCAATAAGTCTAGAATAGTGGTTACTTCTTCCTCACTAGGTCCAATCAACTTGATGTCATCACTATACTGGACCAGTGTGATGTCTTCTGGAAGAGAAAGGTGATCAAGTTTCCTGTAGACTAGATTATGAGGTAGGGCTGGAGATAGAACTCTTACTTTCTGTTTCTTTGTATACCTTGTGAATTTTTTTTTTGGAAGTCTGGATATTTGAATATATTGATGTGCTTATTTTGGAAGTCAAATTCTCCCCCTTTCTCAGGGTTTTTTTTGTTGTTGTTCATGAAGACTGTAGTGTAGATTGATTCTGTGTTAAGACTCTTTTTCAATGCATAGCCCCATATATAATATTGATCAACCTGTAGTGAAAAATTAAGTTCTTATCATGACTTTCTGAACATGTGTTTTGCTCTGTGCATGTGCAGTACCTTTCAAGAATTCCCTGTATTCATAATGTTCCTCAATGTCACATTTTTCTTTCCAAAAAAGAGAGTCTCTCCTTTACTTCTCCTGTCACACTCCAGGTACTGTGCCTTGTGTCTCAACCTCAATATTCCTCCCCAAACATTCACAGTTTGCTCACCTTGGTTCTATCTTGCCACACTGGTTTCTTTACTCCATTCAAATTCTGGATTAGACAACCCAAGTGTAGCAGTTTGGCATTGTTTATGAATTCCAAAAATAGATATTGGATTATGTTTGTGAACGGGTCTTTTCTTTTGGGTATATTAGATTGTATTGGATTCAGAGGTTTCACTCTTACTTGATTAAATTATGATTAAGGCTTTGATTGGGCTGCATCAGTAGGATGTTGAGTCTCCAGCCCCTTGGTGGGTGAGGACTCACAGAGAAAATGACAAGGCAGATGTGTTAGTTGAAAATTTGAACTGGAGCCCCAGGAAATAAACACACAGGAGAAGAACACAGAGGAATAGAGACAGCTCTGTAGAAATAGCAGAGGCCCTGGAAAGAGAGAGGAGCCTAATAGCCTACAACTGCAGCTGAGCCCGGAGAGAAATGAGCCCTGGGGAGAGAGATGAGCCTTATACCAGTCTATAGCTGAGGTTGGAGGGAGCTGGGACCATGGAGCCTTAAGAAGCAGAAGAAGGAAGCCTGGACCCTTGCAGACATCACCCGCCATCTTGCTCCAACACATGGCCAATGCTTTGGGTGAGAAAGTACCTCCTATGGTACCTTGAGTTGGACACTTTAGAGCCTTGTGACTGTAAGCTTCTACCCCAAATAAATACTCTTATAAAAGCCAACAGATTTCTGGTACTTTGCATCAGCACCCCTTTGGCTGACTAATACACCACACATATGCCTCAAGTCAGTCCTTAAGGAGTGGGTCTGAGTGGATGCATAAAAACACCAAATCTGCACATCAGGGTTTGCCAATAACCAGACATCAGAGATCTGTATTGGATATTGAATATGAGTGGTGTTACACTAGGAGTATGGAATGCCAAGCTTCCATCAGTCCCCTTGTCTGTTTCTCCAAGCTGGTGGAGGGGGAAAGGACAGGTCAAGTGAAAGTGTTTCACAGATTTTCTACCATTTTTAAGTTCTCTTATTCCTGATTCAGCATTTTTTCAGTTCTTTATTCCTGATTATTTTCAAGAGTTCTGGGAAAGTTGGTTCTGACAGATTCTGCTTGCTTTTTGATGTTTTAGGAGGGGGGCAATTTACTAGGAACACCTCATTCTGCCATCTTGTTGATGTCACTCCTGAAAATTACCTTTTCATGTCAATTTCTCTCCAACTCAGCATAGACATCATGGTCTATCATGAAATGCATTTTTACCAGTACCCTTAATTTCTTCTCTATTTTGTCTTTCTTTAGAACTTATCCACTCCCAGCCACCACCATGTTCTAAACTACCTATACGTTTTATTTATAACCATAACTTGTTTTTACTCCTTGCTCTTGGTTGCTGAACTTTTAAATTATATAATTGTGCTAAATGGCACCACTACTTTTTTAAAAAAAACCAATTTATTGAAGTATATCATTTATACATGAACATACATAAACTATTAGTGTTCAGTAAACATCGTGAACTTACAAAACAAACATGCATAACATCATGCAAGGCTCCCACACATCACCCCCCCACAAACACCCTGCATTGTTGTGAAACATTTGTTAACAAATCATGAAAGAACATCGTCAAAGTATTACTACTAACTATAGTCTGTATCTTCCTCCCCTATACATTTTTAAAAGGATTTATTTATTTATTTATTTACTTTTATCCATTTTTTACGGTCCCCCCATTTTTGCTGTTTCTGTGTCCATTCGCTGGGCAACTCTCTGAGTCCATTTCCTGCCTTCTCTTCTCATCCTTCTCCTCCTGTCTTCACTGGGATTTGATCCTCGGATCCTCTGATGTGGGAGAGAGGCATCCTACTGCCTGCGCCACCTTAGTTCCTGGTTTTTCAGTGCGTCTCATCTTGGGTCTCCCTTGTGTCACTCTCCTGTTACGTCATCATCTTGCTGCATGGCTCGTGGGACCTGGTGGCTCACCCGCTCGCGAGGCCTGGCGACTCACCCGGGGCCTGGTGGTGCACCCACGCACAGGGCCTGGCAGCGCACCTGCTCACAGGACCTGTTGGCCCACACACATTCTATTTTTTTCTTTTTTTATTTTTACTGGGAGGTCCAGGGGATCAAACCCAGGTCCCTCCATATGGTTGACGGATGCCCAACCACCCGAGTCGCATCTATCCCCCTGCTATATCTCTTAAGGTTGACCAAAGATACCTAAAGTTACAGTCTTTTCCCATACAGGATGGTTTTATAATAAATCAGGCTTGGTTTATCACCAGCATTCTAAAAAACCAGACCTAGGAAGAAAAACTAGATCTGGGGAAACATGCATGGCTTCTAATATAGCAAATGTTTAGCCTACCCTGATTATCACAAAATCAGGACAGTGAGAATATTCACATTTTATTTTTTTTTAAAGATTTATTTTATTTATTTATTCTCCCCACCCCTCCTTGTTGTTTGTACTCGTTGTCTGTTCTCTGTGTCCATTTGCTGTGTGCTCTTTGTGTCTGCTCGTCTTCTCTTTAGGAGGCACTGGGAACCGAGCCTGGAACCTCCATGTGGGAGAGAGGCACTCAATCTCTTGAGCCACCTCAGCTCCCTGCTTTTGTTGTGTCTTTCATTGTCTTTCCTCTTTGTGTGTCCTTGTTGCATAATCTTGTTGCATCAGCTCACCATGCATGCCTGTCGTGCCAGCTCGCTGTCTTGCTCGTCTTCTCCAGGAGGCATCAGGAACAGAACCTGGGACCTCCCATGTGGTAGGCAGGAATGCAATCATTTGAGCCACATCCACTTCCCAGTACCACTACTTTGTGACTCCCAAACCAATTGTACCCTCATTACCATTGAATAATCCTTTCTCTTCTAGTTGATTATCACCCTGCTATATTTCCTGCTGCTATGTTCTGATTTTTTTTCAACTCTTTTCAAGCTGCTCACTTCACTTCCATTGGGATATCCTACCTGTCTCCCTGGCACCCTGGTATCCATCCTTATCCATCTTTCCTCCTATCTCAGAGCAAAGTGACCCTGGATCTTCTCTCAAATACATCCTTTCTTCATACTCTAATATCTTCATATATCATTTTAACCCTTCTTTTCCTAGATATTCTACTACTTTTTTTTCTGAACCATTCCCCCAGAGAATACAGATGTGACCAAGTCTCTCTCACCCTCAAAAATATTTTGCTTTATCCCTACATCTTATTCAAGTTACTTCCTAATTTTCTATTTAATTTGTGGTCAATCTTCTTGGGAAGAAAATAACCACACTTACTGACTACCTTTTAAAATTTCCCTCCATCAACTCTGGCGTCAACTTTCATCACCCTAATAAGATTGATCTTCTTTTAGCCATAAATGGCATTCTCAATGCCACATTGTATTTTACTCCCACGTTCTAACACTATTTGATTTCTCTGTAGAATGGATGGTTATGGTTTCTAGGGAACAAATATCTCCAAGTTTCTAGATTGTTTACTGTTTTTTTTTCTCCTCTAATTTGCCTATTCATTGTATTTTGGAGTCTGTTGCTCAATATGTAAGTAGTAATCTCCTTGATACCCATTTTATTTTCTCTGCAGAGCCCCTCAAACATCCCATTTTCATCCAGAACTTTATTTTAGAGTCAAAAGTGTATTTTCTTATGCAGATGACTTTCTAATCTGTGTGTCAATACCTCTTCTCACTTCATTCTCTTTAGTCCAGTATGACCTTTATCTTTCTTAAAAATACCTATACATAATATTATTATTTGAATAAATACTCTGGTATATATAGGATAAAAGTCAAGCTCTTTAGTGGGGTCATAAAGCCCATCAGCCCTTCTACTGTTAAGAGATATATATTCTATTTTCCAGCCCCATTTGGAATTCTTACCATAACTTTTCCTTGTGCTCCATATGAGAAATAATAATTTCTTTCCATCATCCCTGTTTAAACTCTAAAAATAGTTTCATGACCATAAATAAAATCATCTAGTCCAGATCTTGGAAAAACTAATATCAAACTATTGTGAGAATATTTTATTGGTGCTCTTGACCAAGGACCCACCCTAAGAGAATCAGATATTTTGCCCCACAAAAAAGAATAAATTCAATCATTATTAATCATCCTGAGAACTTCTTCAATACAGGGCAAGCAATAAGGTACATCTTTGGAGATTGGAGAAACTTCTTACTTTCTGAGGAATGAGATTGACCTAGTAACCCTAGTGAGTTCCCCTAAAGCAAGTTCTGATGTGAGAGGATTTGTGTGCAGGTGATTTTTGCAAGTGATTTTTAAAGGAATCACTCCAGGATAAATTGAAAAAGGCACAGGAAAAGCAAAGACATGTGAGGTGGGAAAGCCAAGTAAGAGTATGATTTCAGTGACATCTCAGGCTGGGCTTGATATTATGGGACGTTCTGGAGTATAAATTATACCTTGAGTATAAATTATACCTCAGACATTCTCCTGCCATTAGGCAACAGCAGTCATTGGCTACTGGATGGGCAAGGGGGTTATAAGAATGAAGATTTATAAACTCCAGGAACTTCCAGTTCTGTTGCAATAGCCCAAAAGCAATCCTCTGAGAAAGCTGCATATATGGTTAGAAGTAGATCATAGAGAGAAGGGAATGTGCATAGAGAACCACTTGCAGAGGTGTGAATGGGCACCAATAATACCTGATAACACCTGGATATGGAGAAGCAGACTAGCAACCAGGATAATCACAGATCTTCCCCTTTTTGTTGCCAGCAGCAGTAATAGCAAGAGCATCAGGAGAAGAGAGAAGTGACAGTTTTTTGAGCAACCATCTTCTGGGGAGCAATGGAGTCCTCTGACATCAAGTGGCCATGCCTAGCCTTGCTAGCAAGTGAGGAATGGAAGTAGGTCCTGGACTCCTGGGCCATAGATATAGGAGTCACCAGAGGTCACTGGCAGCCCAGTGTGCTCAAGAGAGCAGAGACTTTCTGAGGGTCAATAGCAGCAGAGCAAAAGCATAGTGGCAAAAATAGGAAAGCCCAAGAGGAATGGTCAACAGAGCAGTTTCAAAATGGAGGCAGAACAATGATATGGGAGACTCAGAAATAACTGAGGGGTAGAAGAGATAATCTGGGGGAGATAAATGGTTGGAATCCATGAAGCCAATTTGGACTGTACTCCTTGTAAGTACTGGTTAGTGTCTGGAATACATGTGACTCAAAACCCCCACCAGTTGCATGATGTTAATCACCCGGTTAGCAAAAAAAAAAATGGAGCAACAATAGCTGTCTCTGCCAGGGCCTTTGAAACCCAGGAGCAATGTTCCAACTTCTAAGACCTTTTTCCTAACTCCCCCCAGGCTCAGTTTCTCCCTCTTCTATGCTTACAGAGCACTGAGCGACTTTTATCACAGAATTTGCTGCACTGTATTGTGGTTGCCTGTTTAGATGTCTGTCTGACCCAGTGAATTCCTTCAGGAAAGGAACTATTACTCATCTCTGCTTCTCAGTATTTGGCATAATATTTAGCAGATAATATAGTCTAAATAGTATCAGTTGAATGAATGAAGCACTTAGAACCAAGCTTTTTCATCCTTTTGGTGGAGAGGGCAAAAAACTCCGAGAGTTTGATGCAAGTTATGAAACTTCTCAGAAATGCACAGACAGAATTTTGCATTCACTAACCAATAAGAATTCCTCAAAAAAGTGAGGGAAAAAAAGTAATAACAATGTCACTGGAATAAAGCATGCCCTTCAAACTCAAGACTGATAATAGAGATTCTTCAAAATACAAAAAATGCTGATATTTTCTAATTCTGCAGTAAACTAATGAGAACTTTAAAATCAATCCAAGCTTCAGGAATTTAGGGGCTTCTCTCCAAATTACGTATACTGGCTACTTTGGAGGAAGCTCACAGGAATTACAATTAGTGTGAAGTGAAGCACTCATGGGAACCAAGCAAGAAACTAGGAGAAAAGGATCTAAGGAGACCTTGGATGAACAGAGAAAACAGAGGCAGGAGAGGCCAAGTCTGGCCCTGAAAATGAGTGAGGGAAGGGACACCACTTTCCCTCTGATTAAAGCTGCACTCTAGACTGCCCTCATTTTACTACTGACTGAGTCATGTCTGAGATATTTTAGCCAGAGACTGGCAAAACCTCCTCATTCATAGATTATATCTTTTCCAAATGCCCCTGGGAACCTTACATTCCCCAGTTTCATTTCTCTAGGCTTGAAATATTTTTACTTTCTAGATGTTGACTGTACAGCCACTGATATTGTATCATTCATTAAAGGCAACCAAACAAAGTCCACTGTTCATGACAAATATGTTAATATTACCAATTTAGAGATTTTAAAGTTATTTAGTGCTCTATTGTGCTTATATATTTAACGAGAGTATCATGAAATATTTTGCATTTAGGAGGCTCCAGTGAATAATTATTGATTAGTTGGTTGTTGATTGAGAATAGATTTAATAAAAAGGTCACCAATTTTTAAACTTTACATCCAGTTTTGAGATATTTTTAATCTTATTCTCCCTTTTGCTTTTCTGCAATTTTTGTGCCACGTACACAAAAATTGTGGCCGTGCAATTTAAGATAGACCCTCATTTAAATGTGTGAGGAGGAATCAGGCAGCAGCAAGATAGAATTAAATTTTGGTAAACAATTAATTAAAGTTAAATTGAAAACATAATCTACTGAATAATTACCACATTTCTTCTGGCTAAACAAACTCATTCTGTCTGTTCACAATGGCCAAAAAATTTCTAAATGCTTGAAAAGAGCTAAAAGTAAAAACAAAAACAAACAAACAAAAAACTTCAGGTGTGAAATAATACATGTCTGAAAGTTTCTTTAAACTTAACCACAAAGATGAATTAAACTCAAAATGACTTTTTACTTTCAAAGTGTTCCTTCCTTTAATTTATTTAAAGTATATTAAAATTTTAACTTGATTTATGATAAAATAGCACATTTCCTTGATTCTAAGCTCAAATGTTTCACATGTTAATATTTCTGAAATTTGGATGTATCTTACAATCTATGTGGATATTTAAAGTAAGAAGCTGTTTTTGATGTATTTTGTAATTTATAGTGTCTTATAATAAAGGAAATGTGATAAAATAAATCTGTTTAGTCTTTCAAAAACATTTCTCAGAAATGGGCATTTTAAATTGACATTCTACAGCTTCTATACCTTTTATAACATTTCTATCCATTTCCCTCTTTTTCTTCTTTGAGAAGCTAATTAGGCAAGGTTCTTTAAGAATAGAGTAAGAATAAGAACACGTATCTTTCCAGTTCTGTTAGAATGATCCATACATTACCAGTGAATTAATGACAGGAGACTTCCCCCTCGTCACTGATTTTCAAATCAGTTTTAGTAAACCACCTTCAAACCTTACAACCCTGACCTATGGAATTTGACTGAAATATTCAAGCAAAACTTACCAATGCTATCAAGACTAGTGAGCTTCCTTTTAGCACCTGGCTTCACTTCTTCCCCAGCTATAAATCTATTTGTGTTAGAATTGGCCAAAGGGTTTGTCTCATTAAATTGTATTCAACTGAAAGTACTTTATTAGTCATGAAAAATAAAATGTTATGTCAAAGTTACTTAAAAGGTGATGGGGGAATGAAAGTCATTTCATGAAACAATGTGAAAAATGAAAACGCGCTCTTTGATCATAGTTCATAATTGAAGGTTATTTCCATTTCCTAGGTAGTTATTTTGGCAATTAAATCTACTCAAAAGTTTTATCTCTAAAAAAATTAATTGTATGTTGAAAACGTGAATTGGGATAATGTACTCTGCAAAGGTTAAAAGAGGTTATTCCAAATGTTATTTCAGTAACATTAAATTTATTATCCTATGCAGAAAAGATTAAGCTATTTTAAAAAGATAAAATGCTAAAAATGTTCCCTGTATGGAACAAATATTCTTTAATGTTATTATTAAGAATTATTCTGAGGACATAGTTTATTACCCCAAACCTGGTAATTTACATTGATGTTTGTAAGGGTGATACCAGTTTATAATGCCGCTCCGTATAATTTTGTTTGTAAATTTACCTTGATTTACTGATGATTATAAACTCTTTGAGGGCACTGACCATATATCATATTTTTAAATAGCTTTGTTGAAGACTAATTGATATGCAATAAATTGCATATATTCAACATTTCCAATTTGATAAGTTGTTGCACAGCTCACTGATGATGTTCATTTTTTTTTTTCAGTCGTTTTTTCTCTCTATGTTTCATTCTGGATAGCTTCTTTTGCCATGTCTTCAAGTTCACTAGTCTTTTCTTCTGCAGCATTTAATCTGCCATTAATCCAGTCCAATGTATTTTCATCTCACACAGTGTAGTTTTCTAGAAAACATCTCTACACATACAATTCTTTTTTGGACCTTCCATGTCTCTACTTACCAATTTTAACATATGGAATACAATTAAAATAATCATTATAATATGCTTGCCTGCTAATTCTAACATCTACAGTATGTTCTAAGTCAATTTCAATTGATTGATATTTCTCTTGATTATGGGTTGTGTTTTCTTCTTTGCATTCTGGTAATCTTTGATTTAATGCCAGATGTGAATTTTGCCTTGCTGGTTGCTAGAAATTTTTGTATTCTTATTAATGTTCTTGAGTTTTGTTCTGGGTTGTAGTTAAGTTACTAGGAAACAGTTTACTTCTTCAGTTCTTGCTTTCAAGAACTGATGGGTGGGACCATAGTACTGTTTACTAAGACTGATCATTCCCTAGTACTGAGACAAGATCCTCCTGAGTTCTCTACCCAATGACTTGTGAACCAAAAGCTTTTCCAGTCTGACTGATGTCAATAGTCACTACACCAGGCCCTGAGTGAGCACCGGGCACTATTCCCTTTAATCTTTTCAAATGGCTCTTCCCTTGGCCTCAGTTTCCTTGAATGCCTGTATTGACTCAACTATGTTGAATACAATTTTAAGGCGAGTGTCCACAGATTTCTGGGAATTTTTCTCTGTTCATCTTTCTCCTCTCCAGTACTCTGTCTTTGACCTCTACCTACCTTGATCTCCCCAGACTTTCAGTGCTCTCTCTTCAGCTGGTAGGCTTCTCCTGGATCCTCTCTCCCTGTGCCAAAGCCTACAAATTCTCTCAAAGCAATAACTTAGGACAATCATGGCACTCACCTCTCTAGGATCACTTCCTTCATTGTCTGAGATCCACTGTCTTGAAAACCATTGTTTCAACTGTTTTGTCTTGTTTTGTTTGGTTGTTTTGGTTGGGGGAGTGAATTCAGTCTAGTTTACTCCATCTTATCTGCATTTTCATCCTTTTATGCCCTCCCTCTGCCATGCCTCTAGCCCAGTGTGGTCTGTGAAAGGGTAGAAATCAATTTATTATTTTGCTCCAAAGCACTTTAGTGATCTCAAATTTATTCAGAGTGTCCTTCCTATTCTCTTTTTTTTTTTTTTTTAGGTACTGGGCCTGGAGATTGAACCGAGGAACTTGTATGTGAGTGGCACTCAGCCACTGAGCCACATTGGGTCTCCTATCCTCTTAATGATCTTTTTTGTTCAGTCCTCTTTTACTCAAAGGTGCTGCTATTCATAATAATAGCAGAAGAATTTATTAAATCTGCACATTGTAGAGCCTAGACATGGGTCACCAATAAACATTTTCTAAGAACATGAGGACTATGATTGGAAGGGAAAAAAAAAGTTATTGAAAATAAATTTCAGTTATTTAAAAAATTGACTCTATGCAAATCATTTCCATGTGCCACATACAAAAGATATCTTTAATAGGGTGCTTGTTCTTGAGAATTACTGTTAAAGGATATGAAAAATATTCTTTTTCAAGAGTGGTTAAGTGTGGCTTCTAGGATTTGATAATAAAAGCAGGACTATTCATGCATAATAAAATCAGCACATAAGAGAAACTCAGATATTTTTTTAAAGTATGCTTTCCTCTGCTTTTCTGGATAGGTGTTTCTATAGTGCAAAAATGACTCATAATTACCAACACCTAATTTAACATTCTGAAGCTAATCATAAAATAACCTCCCTTTTCATAGGAGAGACAAAGTCTCAGCTGGGCATTAAATCCTGATTATATGACAAGGTTCCAATTGAAATTTTAGCTATCAACCAAATGACCTTCAATGACCACAAGCTGGGAAGCCTGGTAACTAATCTAAACAGATCTCTAGGCAAAAGCCCCACCCCAGTGTTGGTTTCCAGATTCTTGCATTAGTCACATCATGAAAAAAAGACAAGCAGAATATGAAAAAAAATAAATGACTGTTGCAACCTTCAACCCTCAATTCTTGAAAGGCCAATGACAAGCTGTGAAAATATTCCAATAACCCTACTTCCTGTGGGAGGGCTTTGGACCATGATAAAATGTTTATATTATTTGCCCACACACAACACTCAGTAATTCCTTCTGCCTTTAAGAAAGCATTATTTTGAAGAAATTTTGCTAGCTTTAAAATAAAAGAAATCCTACATTCATAGCTATTTGTATGCTCATAATAAAGTGATGCTTAATTTTTTACTTCCCATAATTCTTTTCAGCAAATACTCCATTTGAAGGAAATTTAAGTATTACACATTTTGAATAAGTTTTCCTTCTCTTCGTAACAAAATTCTCCAATGCAAAATTCTATTTTGTCTTTACAAAATGTTTTTTTCCAACTTCATGGGAAAAAACCACAACAAAACCAATAGAATGTTGCCAGACAAGAAATATCTCATTTCTGCCTTTAAGTTAGACTGATAAGCACATTGCCTCTTAATTGTTAGACCATAGATCATTGAGGGTCATCCATTTTCTGATCCAAGTTCATACTCTCCAAAGTGACAGCCTGCTGTCTTGACCAAAGTTGGCCCTATTGAATGCATGAATGCATGCTGGGATTTACTAATACACCAAATGAATGAATGAATTGATTTCCACTTCTAGCTATGGTGATTATGCCCCTGAGTTTTTTACCCCATGATTTATAAATTTATGTCTATAAATTTTTTCCAAAGGCATATGATTAAATCACACTTTAAACATTTAACAAGGAGTCTATATTAAGTTCAATAGCATTTTAGGAAACAAAACAGGAAATTCATTTTAAAAATCTAAATAAAATAAGGAAGTATATTTGTAAGTTTTATTTGAGCATAGTAGACCTTTTTCTAATATGGATTTTAGCTGGCTTACATAAAAACATCTATACAATAATGTCATTAGAATAAATTAGAAAGGAGAAGGTTGAGGAAAAAGGAACCAAACATGCCAACCACAAAGGCTAACCCAGTGGGTATGTTTATATATAAAAACTGGCTGTATGGTTGTGGCAGCCAAGATAAAAAAGGAAACACAATGGGTTACATAACTCACTAATAGAAAAGAAGAAATTTACTACTTTCTCAAGGAAAGCACATTTTTTCCCTGATACTAAACTCAGAGCAAGTTCTCATGTAGGTCTTAGGTAGGGAACATTGAGTAATTTAATGGACAATGTCCTTGTACCAATTTCATAGCAAGTGCAGAAAGGGACCTCATGCAACTCTTTCTTGAAAAGGCCTTAAATGAAAGTTGAAGGCATAATATTAAAGCACCAGAGAAGAAGACAGCCCTGGGAGGGACCCAGTGAATGTGGTGCCAGTGTGCATTCAATCTTGTTCCCAGGGTGGAATGTAGAGTGAAATGTTGAGCCAGGTTCTTGTTTGATATGCCCTATGTGTTAAGAGCTGGATAGCAGCAAATCATTCAAGGTAATCTTCAGATGAGGGCCTGGTGTTGGGGTTTCTATATTGATAATTCAATATAAACTAGTAAGATTTAGAATCCAGATGAACCTGTGAAGGGTCAATTTAGAAGAAACTTCAGAACCAGTTTTGTGGCCTGAATCCCTCACTCCACAAGATGGTGGAATGTGAGGTCTAGCAAATACGGCTGATTTCTCAAATTCTCTACCAAGTTACTTCTAATGGGGAGGTCAAGTTAATCTGTTAATACTTGTGTTTGTGCCATAAGTACAAAATTCCTCTAAAATCTCAACCTGAGATTTCTAAATGCATATACATTTATATTCTTCTACAAATTACTCATATTTGTTTTAATATTTAAAAAATGTTTTAAATAAACTCTAAAAAGATGAGCTTTGAGTGCTGCCTGGCCCACCAGCCCCAAAGGTAAGCCTATCCCACAGTGCATAGCATAGTCATAGAGTCTGGCAGAGGTGGCTGTAATCTGAAAAATGCTCAAAGTATGTTATCGGCTATCTACTGCAACCCTAAGAGAACCCAGTTAACGTTCCCTACAGGAACTTATATGATACTCACAGCTTGAATGTCCATTAAGGGAAATGGCCTCATTTTTGTCATAACCAATGCTGAGTCACTCTTTCCAATAAGAGGTAAAACACCCAGACTTTTGGTCTTTTGGAGTCAAATAAAATAAAATTTGTTTTGTGAATTTTATTATTTAAAAATACTAGAACAATAACTACCTCATAGTTCTTGGTATATAGGTTTTACATGTGTTAACTAATTCAATCCTCATAGCAACGCTAAAAAGTTATTAGGGTTGTTATATCTGTTTTACAAAAGTAGAAATTGAGGCACAGAGAAGATAATTAACATGCCCAGTTGTTACACAGCTCCTGAGCGGATGAGCAGGGATTTGAATAGGCAGCTGGACAGCAGCATCTTTCTTCTAATGACCGTGCTAAGCTGATTGAAGGCAATTTTATTAAGAATCTTTCCAATCTATAAAACTGGTTACTTCAAGTTCACAGGCAGCCTGGAATTATCACTGGAAATATATGTGGGCCAAAGCTGTCCCAAGTACAGGCTATAGGGAAGCAACCACTCTCATTCTCTTCCTTGGCATTTCTCTCTCCATTTTAATGAGGTTTTTTTGCGTACTTTACCTCAGGCATATCCCATCCCCTCTCTTACATGCCCCAACTCTGCATCATGCCCTTTCTGCTTTAGCTTTCACTTTTAAGTGGAACAGTCACTCAGTGTTTCTGGTACATATTCCTGAGAGGAAATCTTGTGCCTTCTTTTCTATCACCTCAAGCCACATCACAATATTTGGCCAGCCTTTGGTTTGGTGCCCAGGTTGATCTGGTCAGCTGTGGCTGGGAGAACTGGGATCTAGTGTTGGGAAAACGGGACTGTTTAAGAAGTGGCTGTAGGGTGAGGTGTTTCCCTTAGGAAAATGTGTATATGTGTGACAGGCTTTCCTGGACTTGGCCTGTCCAACACAAAGTTATGCTGTACTGTACATTTTTACTCCCTTCAAGAACTTAGCTTCTTGAGTAACCACTTGTACTTCCTTTATCAAATATCTCTTGGCAAGTCACTGTTAATTCATTTGTATTATTATAAAGAGAGGTTATTTGGTTTCAGCAGTCACCCATGGCTTATCCAGGCCCCCTCAATTTTTAATCAGTATAAAAATGACCTCTGGGTTGCAGTGAATGGACATTTTAATGTATTTTTAAATGTTTGGAATGCTAGCACTGGTCAATTTGAGTTTTCATGCTGGCTCATTCCCTGCATACCCAGAGTTTCCAAGTAAAAAGAAAGACTCTTCCTTTGTTGTGCCAACTTGTCCCACTTTCCAGGCAGCTACCATTTTGCGTTCTTCCCCTGTGGTTATATTCTGAATTCATAACGATCATCCCTACACTGTATCTTAGACTTTCTTTGCTTAGATTCTGTGTCACACGATTACTATCCCACGTTTCCCCTCCCCCTCCTCCACTATCACTATTGATTTCAAATATCTATTGTGCTATTAGGTATCTAAGTGTTTCACATCCACTTAGATATGTGATCATTTAATACAGAAACGGCTTTCTATTTGTAGGTAGACAAACCAGCCTTAATAATGAGATGAGTGTGTTTGTTGGTTGGTTGGTTTGTTTTGAGATGAATGGTTTTGTCCAAAACTTCTTAGAAAAATCTTCTGTTCTTTGGAAGCAATGACTTTTCTTTTGTTTGTGCTGTTGAAATTTTAGTTTCAAACAATGAAAACAAAAGAGTAAAAGTACATGCTTAAATTTGAAACAGTGTTTTACAGAGGATGATAAGCAATTATACCTATTTTCAACCTATTTTATAGGTTGAAGGAACATAAAACTCATGTAGAGAATTATGCTTTACTGAAAATTCCTGTTGATAAAAACCCAGAGAGCTACAGACTTAAGAGGCAAATGCTGCTGCTTTGATGGAACATATAAACTGATGTCATATTTCTAGCAAGAGCAATGCTTATCTTGCTAAAATTTTGGGCGTAAAGTAGCGTGTGTGATTACTATATTTCTTTAGAAAAGATATTCATTTTCCTTGCAAAGTTACTCTCAAAGTGTTCTTTCTCTTGTCCTTTTAGATAGCTTTTTATGATATTAACATTTTAAGTTATGCAATTATGAATAAACAGCAAGCTCAAACAATAACTAGAATGATGCCTTGTGGTATTTACTTTACTACTTAATAACCTTTATTGCTTTGTCTTGCTGGCACATGATAAACCACTTTTATAATTTCCAGATTTCAAGGGCCATAGTGTTTTAAAAGTATCACCAACATACATTTATACACATATAAATATATAGGTATATTAACATTTATATATAGCTAATTATATAGGTATATATAATTAAACATCTTCATACAATTATATATAATTAATTATAATTAATATGTATACCTTTCCTCTTTTTTGTAGTGCTGAATATTTTTGTTGTAATTGCATGTTTTTATTTTAATGGTAGTTTGTTCAAGTTCATCACTATTTGCCAAAATATTGCAACTTTAAGGGCATTTCTTATGTTTTATGGAGTCAAGGATATATTATATTTAAATCAAAATGATTTTAGAAAATCTGGCATATACAATAGCTTTTAATAGTGAGTTAAAAATTGAGAGTTTTAAAAATACATTTATTACTTTTTAAATGGGGTGTTATAACTAAAATCACACACATCTAGCATTAGTTTATAATGAGATGACCTCATATTAATTATTTTCAGAATACGAATTCGTCATTGTATGGGATCTTTCTAAGAGTGGATCTAGGAAGAGGAAAACATTTTTATAGTCTAAGAATAAAGGGCTGTGGTCACTTGGAAACACGTCATTAAAGGCTTAAATCCAGTCTCAATATGGGAAAAGCAATTCCACAGAACTTTTCCAGAAGTACAGAAGATGTGAGGTCAGAAAGTAGGAGAGAAACAGATTTAAAACAAGCCACATCTGGGATTGTTAAGAACAATCAGAAGCCCTAATATAAAGAAGACAAAAGGTGAATGTGCCTCATTCTGCTAGCACAGCCTTCTGGCTTAACAGACTTTAAATATTTAGCAAGCTTTATATTTCAAAGACTGCCCCTGCCCCCGGCCCTGCCCTCAGCTACTAGAAAACTCTAGTTTATATATAGCAAATCTTTTTGTGGAATCCCCATTACTTCAGAGGTGGTCTATACTATAAAAATTTAACCTCCTACTTTCCGGATTCTCAATACCCAGATCAACTTTTGGTTGAATAAAATTACACATAAAATATCATCTTATTGTTTATTTAACTAAGAAAATTTGGAGACTTACCATAAAAACGCTGTGGTCATTCTGAGCTCCTGAATGAAAAGTAAAACACATACTTGATATGCTTTTAAATATTCAGGATCAAAACTAAAATATGTTTTGTTTTTGTTTTCTGCAAAGGAAAAAGATCCATTTTCCTTGGGGGAAAAACCCAAATTCTTATTTTAGCAAAATAATATGAGAATAATTTTTTCAATATGCAAAATTTCTATGATCAAAATATAGCTCCAAAAAGTAAGGATGACTAAAAAATATGTCTTTAAATAAAATTGAATGTCGAAAGGTTTTTATTTCAGACGAATAAATAGCTTTTAAAGATTACTAGGTTCAACCAAATTCCCTTTAGTCTGCAACATTTATTAGCTACATTTACATTTTTCAGTACTACTAACTCCCCTCTCAGTGAAGCCCAATTCCTCTCATTACCCATCTGTAATACATGGACCATCTGCTAGTGTTCACTATGTTAGTATGCCCCCATTAACCCGAGAAGTTGTCCAGTAATCATGAGAATTGGTGCTCCTCTTCTCTGTCCCTCCAACATGCTCTCTCCCCTTCCTTCTTCACGTCATTCGGATTTAGATGTTAATAATTTAATTTCTCAAAGGAGTTGTTTTTGTTTTTTTTGGAGGGGGTGAATAACCATGAAACTGTAGGATATATATATATATATATATAGAGAGAGAGAGAGAGAGAGAGAGAGAGAGTAGATATTTCTATCCTCTCATTTGCAGTAGATGACTAGCTGTTTCTAGAGTCCTCCATATTTATAAATTTGCATTGAAATGAAAAAACACATGAAACTAAACAAACAGAAGGAATTAGGAAAACTTTGAATTTTTAATTGGATCTGATGTCTCCTATTTATATCCTAATATGCACTCAAGCTTGGTTTCTTAAATGAGCTTTTTTGTTTTTTAATGGCAAGTGTACATATTGAAAATGACTCTGACCTGGAATAAAAATGAGTTTTTCAATTAATCTGTTTTTCATGTGTTTAGGACATAAAATATATACAGTTGTAGTTTTGTTTTCATCAACAGGAACCAGTTATTTATGCAAATATTTCTTGAACATGTGTTTCAGAAACCCATTAGAATGATCTAAGCAAGACTATTTTAGAATCACAAAAGACTAGAATTTATTTAGTATACTGAAAAATATAATTGAATAGTATAATTAAAAGTTCATTTTTCTCCTGAATAACTTGCTTAAAAAGAAAGACATCTCTGTAAAATGGCTTGGATCCAGTATTTTTGATCTGCTTCTTTTTCTAGGAACCATATTGATTGCAGTTTTAGAAATAAAGCTATTTAAACAAAATCAATTAAACTGATATTAAGAAGGTCATACAGATATTTATAAAAATTCAACTGCTCTGTTAATTAAAAAGCACAACCCATTAGTAACATTGAAGCCGAAATTCCCATGACAGCAGTTTAAAATTTTTACTGAACACATTTTATTTACTTTGCAAAAGAAATAGATCAAGTAAAACTGGCTGATGACTTAATACAGGGTGGATTTATAGTGATATGTTTGAACAAGTCAATTGAGAAAAGGTGTCAGCAAGATTGGCAGGGAAAGTACAGACTTGAAGTCACAGCATAATGGATATTGCATTGGAAAAATATACATAATACTAAACTAAACAATCTGCTTATATTTACTTTTAAAAGTTTGTAAATTTCCACATTGAATAGATGAATGTCTATTATTTTTAAAAATACATAATTGCCTCCATATAATCATACTTTTACCATTTCTTTGGGTTGGTTATTTGGAATGCTTCATTCTCTTTCTTATCTTTGCCATTATTTTTAGCAATATAATCCCTGTGGAAACTACCAAGACATTTTTAAGTCTTTCCTTCCCCTCCTTTTAATTCTTTTGTATGCACCATAAATAGTGAAAGAATAGTTTCTTTATTTAGCCTTTTATTCTCATTCTCCTTCTATGTCAGACATTAAATTATTGTCCCCCTTCTCCAAACAACTGCAAACTCTGCTATATTCAGATTTCATCTGACTATAATTCATGAGATTCAAGTGTACAAACAACTCAAAGTATCTGCATCTATAACTTTTCTAAATATTGTTCTTTTAATAGTAATAAAAATGAATAGCAATAAATCAATGATGCTCCTATTGTAGAAAAATCATTACCATAACGATATATAAGTTGTTTATAGTCTGGGCAGTAAGGAGGCATATGAGTTATTGGGGAAGATGACATTAATATAAATGACATTATAACCGACACCATAGTCTATGAATAATCGATGCTTAGAAGGTGGTGCAAAAGAGGGTGGGGTCTTTCAGAATTGGCTCATTAATAAGACCTGATAGAGAAGGTGGGGTTTGGTCTGGGCTTTGAAGGATAGATAAGATTTGAATTGCAGAAAAAAAAGAAGTAAAAGGAGTTCTTGGCAATGAGAATAGGATGAACCACGACAGAGAGAGGGTGTACATAGAGGCCACTGAGGAGATGAGAGCAGAGAGTTCACCCAAGTTGCCAGTGAGAAGTAAGTTTACAAAGATGGACCAATGCCAGATTGTGGCAGGTCTTATATTCCAGACTAAATAGTCTTAGTTTACTGGCACTGGATGGTTGTTTTGTGGGTTTAAGCAGCGGAACAGGTGCCGTTTTGAAAAACTAATCTGACAGCAATAAACAGGTTGCTTTGCCTGGGGAAGAATGGAGGCAGGGGTGTCAGTGGACCTATGAAAGTTGGAAAGAGGGGAATGTTGGATAGGAGGTGGGGTGGAGATGGCCTATTGACCATGAGTTTCGTGATACTGGATTTGAGGTGAATATCAAAGCAGTGAGTTGATGTGGAAATATCCATTTAAGAATTGTTTTTGGATAGAAAATTTGGATTTAGGAGTCATTACAATAGGAAAGCTTGACTAAATTCCCATGTTTCCTTCAAGGTCTAACATTAAGCAATTGAAGGTAATGGTCATTCAAGCAAATGAAAGCTCTGAGAGAGATAAAACATTAAGTATGAAAGGAAGACAGAGAACTAAGGACTGAATCTTGGAGAACCCTGTGTCTAAGGGAAGGAGACTCACAGAAGGAAAGGAAGATGTTGTCAGAGAAGAAGGGAATCAGGGTAGTGTGGCCTCATAGAAGTCAAGGAAGAGAGAGGTTGATCAATCCAGTTGATATTAAAGTCCACTTATTGGATACTGTGGTAGAACATTTATTTAGTCATGATTTTTCACTTCAGTTCACACATCGCCAAGGAATGTTTCGTGTAACAGAATATACTCTTCCTCTGCCAACAAGAATCAACATACACTGTGAACTGTTAAAGGGTGATTTGTAGTACTAAGAAGACCTAGAAAACTTGTTTTCATTTTGCCTGAGGGTACACATCAGTCAAGACACTCAAAAGCATATCCTCAATGGCATCAAATACTCAAGAGTCAAGTTTTCTTCTCTTTCCTCTTTTTCTAATGCCAGAAATCAGCTCTTTATCACAGAGAATACAATAAAACATGATCAGGTCTTTTTAATCCCTGAGTCCAAAATGACTAAAAATTTGCTGAGGGAACTTTCTTTCAGTGTTTGCCCAGATGCAGATGTTGCTCATGATGAGAGGGTGAGGAATCAGTTCACTTTCCGCTCTGCATAAAGAGATTGCTCTTGGCATACTAAATCGGTGCACCTGTGCATACTAGCACAGAGGGAGAAGTTACGAAAGGAAAGCAGATTTGGATTCTGCAGTACAGAGACTGTGCAATATGATTACTGGAATTGGCCCCGTTCATTGGGCCCAGAATAGTAACTGCTGTAATAAACCATCAGCCTTTGGAGCGTAATGTACAATACTAGCCAAGGGGCAGTTGCTTCTTGGAATAATGTATTCATCCCTTGGGTTAAAGGTAAAGGGGAAAAGTTGCTGCGGTTAAATTACCATTACCTTGCCCTGATGACTTAGAATACTAGATGAGGGTTGTTACCAGCCAGGTCATCTGTTAAGGTTGCGGAATCCACATCAGAATTTTGGAGACTTGTTACATAATTGAGGCTGGCAGAGCAGCCCAACTGGGAGAATCCTGGGCCAGTTCGTCTTCCTACTGTCTGTGGCAGTGTGATCCTGAGCGAGTCACTGAATATGTTTTCACTTTTGGCTCTCTCAGGAAAGGAAGATGTTACCCACTCTGTTTATTCCACAATAAAACATGAGAAGATTCTCTTAAAAGTAGAAAGTGCTGTGGGAATGGACAGCTTTAAAAAGTGTGTCACTCGTTTTCTTCTAGGTTGATTACAGATAGGTCATTAACTATATTTGAAAAAAAATTGTAAGACTTCTTCCAACAGAAAGTTGTCATTTATGAAAAAATGAATGTAGTTCTAAACTTGTAAAAACATTTTTAAACACTGCAAGCTGCTTTCCCACCAAATTCCCCAGCTCCATACAGGGCCTTTTCATGAAAGATGAAAACATTAGCTTAGAATTTAATAAATCAGTAAAAGACCCCAAATTTTAAAAAATCTGTATAAACCAGTTAACCACAGAGTACTCAACTAACAAAAAATTGGAAACTTTGAAAGAAGTGTATTCATTCCTGAGTAGTAGAGCTACATTCATGTAGAAAAATATCAATTGGAAAAACTTAAAGTTGTATAATTTATTGAATATTAGGCAAACCTGGATATAAGATGATGGCCCATTTTCCACAGAAAGGATCCAAAAAGGAAGGATTTTTGAATTGTTTTTGGTTTGTTTTGTTTCCATCTTGAATAAATAAACTTTCAGGATACAGTTTAAAAATCTACTTATAAAATGTAATTATTTTATTTAGGTACATGCAATTATAAAATCATGTATTGTTTTAAATGATATACTAATTTAAAAATGTTACTTTCCCTGCTCCTAGCCCATGAAGCAACTGTATTAAAACTCATCACCTGCATGAATACTTTATAATGCCTGAATATAAGGCAAAGTATTTTTTGAAAAGTATCCTTTAGACATCAGTATTTTTGTTATAACTATAATCATATTTGAGTCATCTACTGTAAAGAACATATCACCTTCCTTCCCATCCAAGTTGTTGGAGCTCCTTTACAGTTTTGTAATAAGAAAATTTTATCCCAAGCCACAAATATCCATTTGAGGTCATTTCCACAACTTAGTTATTACTACTTTGCTTTTTAAAGGTATATATGAAAGATGTTTACATTCGAAATTTGTAGTCATGAGGTCATACCACAGGAATAATTATTAAATATATAAAAATTTATTTGTCTCCTTAAAAAAATTTAATCCCATTAAATCGAGTTGTTTTGGATTTAGCAGCCGTTTCTCAGATAGAATTTTGCTGTTAAAGTAAGAGCGTAGCATTTAAGATGAGAGATTCTTTAAGGTGAGCTTCTTGTTTTTGAGGAATAATTTTGAGAAAATAACTCACCTTTTACTTGAACATGTTTAGTACTTGTGCTTTTAACGATTGGGTACATTGAGAGTAATGTAATAGGGATAATGTTTTTGAAATACCTTCAGGAGTAATTTCTCTTCCTGGTCGCCATTGTAATTCCCTGTGGCCATTTAGCTAATGTTACCTAGTGAAGGGAAAGGGGAATGCCCAGGACTGAACAAGGAGTATAGAGAAGCTTCTGCCAGCTGGAATAGGAAGTAGAAAGACCTTCTGATTCTAGAGAGGAGTTAAAAGGAAGAAGAGAGTGAGAGGAAAGTAGGAAGGACAGGAGATAAGATACGAGAGCTCTCTTGCTTCCATCTTTTGGTGAAAACCCAAGGACAGAAGGTCATAGAAATACCCATATAGTTTTTGGGAAGCCCTAGAAATATCCTGGGGGAGATAGCAAGTTTCTTAGAGAAACTATCTCTTTGACATGGGGCCACATTCAATGAGGTACCAGGCAGTAGGTTTAAAAAAAAAAAAAAAAAAAAACTAAGGAAAGCGACCTGGAGGAAAACTTCACTAAGCTCTGTGCATGTCAGGGAAGGATGAGAGAAAGCAACTGAAAGCTCTGCTTAGAAATGAAGAATATCTGAGAGAATCAGTAAACCTGGGGTCAGGTTGAGGAAACTGTAGCACACAGGGACTGCATGACTGGAAGCTGTGTCTGCACAGGTTTCAGGAGCAGGTGCCAGAACCATGCCCCAAAGATCCAATCAGCACTAGCCACAGCCTAGTCTCATCATTGCCAGATGTCCCGGGAAAAGTCAGACAGCACATTGCAATAGTATGTAGCAAAGCACACAACACGTAGAAAACACTTGGGGCTGAGCACATAAACCTACAATCTCATCCCTCCACTATTCACTAAGGAAGGAAAGAAATATCCTTGATAGGGATTTAAAGTTTGTATACACTGAATATTTATTAATCCAACAGAAACTCAGCCCATCTAAAGAAACTGTTTTCAACAGGAAAAAAACAAAGTCATGTGCTCTGGGCAAGTTTCAAGAATTTTCCCAGTATCTATAGCCATGGGGTCTTCCTAATCAAAAGATGATCTATTTTAGAAACAGAAAGCACATTTATATCTTGCATATCTCAGTTATAGAGTTTAAATACTTCACCCTGATTTATATATTGAGGTATCAGTTAGGATAGTTTAGTTTATGTTGCAGTAACAAACAACTCCCAAATCTCAGTATCTTAAAACAACGAAGGGTCATTTCTCATGCATGCTACTTTCTTATCATCAGCTGTTGGGGCCTCTACTCATCGTAGGCACCCAGAGATCCACCTCTCAAATGTTGCTGGTAACTAACAGTGGCAGAGGAATAGGGGAGAATAGTAAGGCGTGCACTGGCTCTTAAACTCAAGCTTTGGAGTTTATATCCGTTTTTTTTCCTAAAGATTTATTTATTTATTCTCCCCCCCCCATATCCTTTCCACTTGTGACAGTTTGAAGCTTTTTTGTGAACCCCCCAAAAATGTCCTCGGAGTTAATCCAATCCTGTGGGTGTGGGACCCTTTGATTGAATAGAATTCGGTTGGGAGACTTTGGTTGGATTACTTCAATAAAGCATGACCCAGGGTGCCTCTCAGCCCTCTTGCTGGACCCTTTATAAATGGGAGAAACATTGAGAGACACAGATGGAAAAAAAAAAGCTGCCATTTTATCCTGCGATGTGAGAGAGGACTCCAGGATCTCCTACAGTTGCAGAAACCATGAGAGGCTGAGAGAGGTGGGAGGTTGGACTCATGGAGCAGCTCTAAGCTGAAGAGACTAAATCAGAGGAGAGGAGGGAGACAAGCCATTGTGCCTGATTGCCTGCAGCTGAGCTCGGGGGCGAACGTGAGCCTGGAGGAGAAGCCAGAGAGGGACTGGCAGACCTGCAATTTTGCCATGCCACATGGCAGGAGTCCAGGATCCAGCAACCAAACTTTGGTAAGACAGCATCTCTGACATTTTCACAGCCTCAGAACTGTAAGATTTTACCCTAATAAATTCCAAGATAAAAACCAACCCATTTCTGGTATTTTACCTTGGCAGCCTTCAGCAAACTAAAACACTGTTCAAAATGTATTGGCCCGGGAAGCGGGTGTGGCTCAGTGGATAGAGCCCCCGTTTACCATATGGGAGGCCCGGGTTCGCGTCCCGAGGCCTTCTTGTGAGGGCACGCTGGCCTGAGCGGTGCGGTGGGCTGATGCAGCAATCTCACGGCAGGAAGCGGGTGTGGCGCAATGGATAGAGCACCCGTTTACCATATGAGAGGCCCCGGGTTCGCTTCCCGGGGCCTCCTTGTGAGGGCAGGCCGGCTCGCTCGGCGCCATGGGCTGATGCGGCAGGACCTCACAGCAAGGGTGAGATGAGCAGACACAGAGAAGTCTTACGCAGCGAATGGACACAGCAGCGGGGGCAACAAGGGGGGGATAAATAAAAATAAAATAAAATAAAATAAATGTATTGGCCAAGGCAAGTCACATCTAACTTTAAGGGAACATAGATGT
This sequence comes from Cabassous unicinctus, assembly GCA_029593785.1. Lineage (NCBI taxonomy): Eukaryota > Metazoa > Chordata > Mammalia > Cingulata > Chlamyphoridae > Cabassous > Cabassous unicinctus. The sequence continues at coordinate 13,539 of JAQZBX010007719.1, read as the reverse complement.
GCAATTTTAACTTATGCCCATAAGAAGAAACAGAAATCGTTGGTGAACAATGCTAATTGCCACCACAATTTGTAAGCCCTTTGTGACTTTCTTGACCACTGCTCCAGCATGGAAAAGCATCTGACCTGGATCAGATATGAAAAACAAAAGAGATATCAGTGACCAAAATTACAACAAAATTAATACATTGTTTAGAGTTTGTGCCACCAGTTTCTTACATTTCTTAATACATTGACAGTTAGATTGCTCAAGAGAGTTCTCTCTAGATCAGGGGTTAGCAAACTTTGTGGACAAAGGGCCAGATAGGAAATAATTTAGGCTTTGTGGGCCACATGTAGTCTGTCACAGGTCCTCAACTCTGGTGTTGTGGCACAAAAGCTATTATAGATAATATGAAAATGAATGGGAATGATGAGTTCCAATGAAACTTTATTCATGGGCGTGAAAATTTCAATCTCATATAACTTTCATATGTCAAGAAATAGTCTTCTTTTGTCTTTTTTCCCCCAACGAATTAAAAATACAAACACCATTTTTAGCTTGCAGGCCATACAAAAACAGGCGGCAGGCTGGATTTAGCCTGTGAGCAGTAGTTTGCCAATCCCTGCTTTACATAGTACAAGTAGTGAGGAATTTTATACAGGGAATTCAATACTTACAGAGTTATTAGAAGGAATGGAAGAATAGTTCTGGCCTTAACACCCAGAAAAATAACCAGTAGCTCCTGAAACCACCCTGACTTTGCCCTGTTCAGATAAACCAGTACCAGGTATGCAGGAAGCTGGTGAATTCTGAATCTGCTGCCATTATTGCCGACTTCAGTTCCAGGCTACTCTTCTATGATCCAGAAATATGCCATCGCTGCTCTAGGAAGCTGCTGAATCAGAAATCTACTCACCATATCGGGAAGTCACTGCTAGAGCTGCCACCTCTGATCCTCGCCAGCAAAACGAATGTCTCACACTTGGCTTTTTCCTACATTTGATTCAGGTTTTAAACATCCTCAAATGCTTATGGTGGAATCTAAATCATGCCCAAGTCCTAAAAGAGTCTGAGAAATGTTGTTTTTAACTTTGCAGTTGCTGCATGCTAGCAGTGGGTTGGAAAGGACATTGGACAAAGCAATTTAGAGCATCCGACACAGCCTAACAGCAGGGAGACAGATAGCCTAAAAAAGTAACAGATCTGCTCAAGATGTCTTCTTTGGCATTTCCACAACTTCTATGTTCCCTGAGGAAGATTGAGTCCTCTGCATCACTACCACAAAGTAGTTTAAAAGTAAAACCACTTGGATACATGCTTCCCTTCCACCAATGCTACCATGCCCACAGAATTTACTCCATTTCGCTGCCCCGTGAACATTCCCACATAGCACAAAGAGATTTGTGTAATCGTGTTCATGGCAGTACTGTTTGAAATAGCATCAATAGAGAAAAAGGTGAACAACTCTGGTACATCCATGCTATGCAGAAAACAATTTACAGGAAATTAAATGATGATAGATAATTATGTGGAAAGAGGCCCAAGACACATAAACAGTGCAAGTTAAAGAATAGTTTGTGAAATATGATGGCACTTTTTGGAAGATATGATAATTTAAAAAATACATTCATGTCTTTATTGATTTTTTCTGATCTTAAATATAATCCAAAAATATAAATATATATCATAGAACTATATAACAAAGGTGAAAGTTCTCTCTAATCCTAATCCCCTGAGATAACCACTATCAATTTTTTCTATGCATATGCAAATATTAGGTTACATTTTCAAATGAATTTAGTTTTGTTTCAGATAGGCTTTTTATTTTTAGGAATAAAAGTTATTACATCAGGGCTATTGAATTCATGGACTTTTGAGGCATGCTGCATTCTTCATTTTCTACCAAAAATCTTGGGCAGAGAGGAAGGGATGCTGATTCCTTCACAGGTATAATTTCTAGCTGCTAACATAGAGAACAAACTCATTTCAGAAACTTGGGTTCAATTTTACAGAATTTTAACTAGCAACTCATTTGGGGGACTATTGTTTTCCACAATAGTACTACACAGTGCTATTATTTTCAATGCAATTTGCCATTTAATCAGTCAAGGACAGGCAGGGTATTCCTAGGCATTAGATGAAAATTGATGTTTCCCTGAAAAACAGTGCCTCCAATTAGCCCTCTTCTCGAACACTTGTCTGAAGTCCCAAATTTTAAGGCTCCGAGGCAAAATATGCCATTTCCCTATTGTTTTACAAAGAGAAAATCTTTATAAAATAAGTTAGGAGCTTTTTCAGTCACTACTCAATATTTTCATAAGAGCACCTCAATTGTGATTGGGTCCAAAGTATATGGGTCCACCATTGTTATCCACGAAGTAAGCTGTGAAATTTATAACAAGTTTATCTCTTCTGCTACTATGACCCACATATTTATTTTCTACTTTATTTATGTGGATATATAAGCTATATCTATAGAACTGACTGCAAAATAAAATGCTCAACAACAATTAAGTCTATAGGTAATAAGCCATAAAAAATAATTAGTACTCAGTACTAATTCTGAGTAACTAAAAGAAAAAAGAAATAGCAAATGAAAAAAAAATCTAACCTGCAGAAGGCAATAAAGCAATGATTCTCAAATATTTTGGTTTTAAGACTCCTTTATACTCTTAAAAATTATTGAGCACTCCAAAGTAGGTGTATTAGTCAGCCAAAGGGGTGCTGATGCAAAATACCAGAAATCAGTTGGTTTTTATAAAGGGTATTTATTTGGGGTAGAAGCTTACAGTTACCAGGCCATAAAGCACAAGTTACCTCCCTCACCAAAGTTTATTGCCACATGTTGGAGTAAGATGGCTGCCAATGTCTGCAAGGGTTCAGGCTCCCTGGGTTCCTCTCTTCCCAGGGCTTGCTTGTCTCCAGACTCAGCTCCTCTGCTCAGCTGTAGACTATGAGGCTCTCTAGGCTTTGCCTCTCTCCACAAGGCCAGCTGTAGACTATCAGGCGAATGGTTCATCTCTTTTCCCAGGGCCTTCTCTCCTTCCTCACGATCAATCTCTTCTGTGTGCTTACTTCCCAGGGCTCTAGCTCAAAACTCAGCATCAGAACTCCAACATCAAAACTTCAACTAACTCCTCTGCTCTGCCATGTAGTTTTACCTCTGAGTCCCTGTCCACCAAGGGGCAGGGACTCAACATCTTACTGATGTAGCCCAATCAAGGCCCTAATCATAACTTAATCACCCCAGAGGAACAGACCACTTTACAAGCATAATCCAATATCTATTTTTGGAATTTATAACTATAACAAACTGCCACAGTAGGCATGCCAGATAAAACACAGGATGCCTACTTAAGTTGGAATTTCATAGGAAAAAAACTAAATTTTTTTTGGAAAAAATATTTCCAAATAATGCATGTACATAACTATACTAAAAATTATTCATTGTTTATTTGGCATTCAAATTTAATTGTGTGTCCTGTATTTTTATTTGCTAAATCTGCCAACCCTACTCAAAGCACTTTTGTTTATCTGGGTTATAGCTATCAGTTTTTACCATACTAAAATTAAAACTGAGAAATTTTAAAAAATATTTATTTATTTTTAAATAACAATAATTGGCCCATTACTTAAATAACAACTTTTATGAAAATAACTATTTTCCTTTTAAAAACAGTGAGGAGGTGCCATTATTTTATAATTTTGCCACTTTCTTTAATGTCTGGCTTAATAGAAGAGAGAGTCTCATACCTGCTCCTGCATTCAATCTGTAGCAACACATTGTTTTGATTAAAGAATGTGAAGAAAATTCAACTTCACATAGACATGTAGTTGGCAAAGGGAAGATTATTTTAATGCCTTTCAGATAAATGTGGCCATTCTTTTTATGCTATACCCAAACTTAATAACTAAAAGTTATTAAACTAAAAGTTTAGTTGCAGTATGGTATCTAGAACCACCACAGTGAATTTTTCATACACTATCACATTTTGTAATGTTTATAAGATCACACAGCTAGAATAATAAAGAAATGTATTGTTAAAAAAAAAACATTGGTCTGTCTCATCCTTTGAATAGATCTTTTACTCCTGCATGCTTTTGTAACATCAAGGTCATTGCCATTTTGTGAACAAAGGGTTTACTGAGTATGCAGTTCTACCAAATGGTCTTTATACAATAGCAAGAAAATCACTTTGTTAATATCACCACCAATCTCATCAGGAGATTCTTTAGGTACTGGAAATCTGCCAAGATCCCAAGATCAAGGTGTAGAGGATACAAGATTTCCAAAATTCTGATTTTTGTTTGAAAGTTTAAACTGTATCATTGGCAACAAATACCCTCCGTTGCTTTCCTTGAATTAACAGGCTCATTTTGTTTATTTCCAAGAAAATGTCAGCCAATAATCAGTTTCTCTGTTAGTAATTTCTTCAAGTAAAGATAGTGTTCCATTTCTTTTAAACGTGGCTAGTTTGTAGTTCATTCCTCTATCCTGAGGATTCTGGGATGGTGATGTCTACTCCACCTCTAATTGAGAGGGGGCTTCAATTTCACATGGCTGATGGATGGGATCTCTTGCTTGAAGATGTAGACTCTCTCAGTTCCTTGGTATAGTGGTTGTCCATCATCTCCTACTTGTTGTCCAATGAGCTGGAGAGTAGGTGTTGCAACTCAGTTGAGATTCAGGGCCTAGCTGGCACATGGACAGCCCAAAGATTTAAGTCTCTTGGGCATACACTTACCAACTCTAGTACTAATTATATGTTCAAATAGAAGAGACAGTAGAGCCATGTGTAGGGAAACCACAACTGAGTACAACTCTGTCACACTGGTGAGCATAAATTCCAAAGTAAGGCCTACTGGCAAGGCACCAAACTCCTGAGCTATCTACCCTGACTATAGTGTCTGAATGTCTCCAGAGCCCTCAGGAGCCCCTCTATTTGAGGTAGTATCTACTTTCACTGTCAATGAGATCCTGCTGAGCTGTGCATAACTGTAACTTCTGGAGTGACCTCTTGACTCACTTTGAAGTCTCTTAGCCACATAAACTCATTTGTCTCTACCTTTTCCCTCTTTTGGTCAAGGTCTTTTTCCAGTTTCATTGGTAGTTGGTGCTTGGTAGTAATCCCTCAGTGCCAGGGAGGCTCATCCCTGGGAGTCATGTCCCACACTGCAGGGAAGACTTACTGGTATTCTACTATAGACTTACTGTGATTCTAACAATGGAAGAAATTATGTCATTAATGTGGAAGCTGTGGCCAATGGAGGTTCTGAGGGCAGGGAGAGGGAAAAACAGGTGTAATACAGGAGCATTTTCGGGACTTGGGAATCATCCTGAATGACATTGCAGTGACAGACACAGGCCATTATATATCTTGCCTTAACCTACAGAATTATGTGATAGAGAGTGTAAACTACAATGTAAACTATAATCCATGCTTAGTGGCAATGCTCCAAAATGTGTTCATCAATTGTAATGAATGTACCACACTAATGAAGGATGTTATTAATGTGGGAAAATGTGGGAGGTGTGGGGGCAGGGCATATGGGAATCTCCTACATTTTTTTATGTAACATTTATATAATCTAAGTATCTTAAAATATATATATATATCTAGTTCAGCTTGCAACACAAACAGCAGCATTTCCTGGAGAAAACTATCATACTTGGGCATGCAGCAGAACTGCTTTATGTGCACTTCTCATTTCATCAAAAATAAGATTAAAATTAAGGGCATTCTTAAATGAAACTGGCTCTTATTTGCCCCCTGAAAGTGCAGGGAAGTGAAGTCTGCATTGACTATGAGTAAAGTTTGGTGCCGCTGCCTTGATTTGTGCTAAGGTGCCAACACCATTGCTTTTTCACCATTAGTTCAAATGTCAATGCAATGAAAAAGGCAAATGAAGTAGTACTATTATGAAAATAGTTTTTACCTTGTGGACCCATTGAACATGCCATGGGAACTCCCAAAGGCCTGCATACCATGCTTTGAGAACTGCTGCTTTAAAAAAAGACAACATTATTGCTTTCAAAAATGCTTTAAAGAGCAGATAGTTTTAAGCAAAAATATCTATACACATATGTACAATTAATGGACTAAACCAATATATTTTATTAAATATTAACCACCCACTTGTTGTTCCTTTCCATAAGAAGATGACATTATTTTCTGTAGCTCCATTTTACCATCTCTTTTGGTTGTGGCACCACCTTCTCCTTTTCTCTTCACCTCTTACACATCAATAATTCTGTCTACTGGCATCTATGCCCTAAGTGAAATCAACATATATATGAGGACAAGGAATTCATAAAAACTGTATTTTCGGACTTCATGGGCAGATCTTGGTATTTTCAGGGTTATACACTATTTCATGCTAGCCATGCCCCAACGCCACACTGATATTGCTCCAGCGAAACTTCTAGTCTCATTAGCCTGGTCATAAGCCTTAAAAGTTTGGGATATGGCCTTATTGTCCTTATGAAACCCACTCCTTAATAAGGTGAGTAAGGTTTCTCACATCTTGGTCTCTGTGGTGGTTAATTTTATGTGTGATCTTGGTGAGGTTAGGTTGTCTGGTTGTTTGGTCAAGCACTGGGCCTAAATGTTGCTGTGGAGGCATCTCACAGATATGATTAACATCTACAGTCAGTTGACTTTAAGGAAAGTTGAATACCCTTGATGAAGTGGGTGGGTCTCATCTAATCAGTTGTAGACGTTCAGAGCAAAGAACTGACGGTTCCAGAAAGAAGAAATTTTGCCTCCATCAAACTCTATCAACTCTCCTTGGAGTTTCCAGCCTGCCAGCTTCCTGGATTTCGAACTCAAGACTTCAGCATCACTCTTAATCAGAATTTCCAGGCTGCCAACCTGTTCTATGGATCTTGGACTTGCCAGCCCCACAATTACATGAGGCAATTTCTTAAAATAAATCTCTTATTGAACATATATGCATACATGTATATAATCCCATTGGTTCTGTTTCTCTGGAGAACCCTGATTGATAGTCTCCAATCTTCATTTCCAGCATTTCCCTTGCTTTTCTTGTCAACCTCTCCAAAGCACACCTGCCCACAGATACACACATTTATGCATGCGCACACACATACACACACTACAGCCCCACAACTTGCTGTTTCCTAAACACAATTAAATTTGCACGTTCCCATGCCTTTGTATATGCTGGGTATTTTTTTGTTGTTGTTGTTTGTTTTTGTTGTTTTGTTTGTTTCCTCAACAGTGTTTTCTCCAAACCATCATTTAACTGGTAAATTTCTACCCCACAACAGGTCTTTACTCATAACTCATCTTCTCAAAGAGGCATCTATGAAAGCCTTATTAAAAATGTCACCCTTTTCAACATTTCATTTCCCCCTTCTCTGCTTTATCTTTCATCCTCACATCTTACGTACAATATATTTTACTAATCTATCTTGATTAATTTCTGTCTCATCTTCTAGAATGTATGTATGAGGGCAGAGCTTTTGCCTGCTTTGCTCATGGTTGTATCTTCACCTACTGATACCTGCCTGGTATTTGTAGGAGCTCAGTAAATATTTATTGAATGAATGCGTGGTTTCAAATAGCACCTCCTCTGTTAGTTTCCCTTACCTAAATATGTCAAATTTAATCAACTGTTTTCCTCTCTATTCCCAGAGTACATACAGCCTTGTATCATTTGTCACTTTCTTTTGAATTTATTTATTTTTAAATGTAGCATTTCTAGCAGGTGGAACCCTTTAAACAAATATAATTTGCCTTATTTATCTCTACCTGTTGGCACAGGGCTAACACATAGAAGGCATTTTATAACATATGTTGAATTGAGAACCAAGTCAAATTCTATGAGGCAGGCTAAACTGCAAATGTAGAATAATCTGGGGTTTGCATAATCTGGGGTATGCCTAATACAAGCAACTATTTAAAATAAAATAATAATATTGTATGGCTTTTTAAATATGGTTCAGAGCTACTCTTCCTACTGAAATGAATAGAATATATAAAACCATTTCTATAAGCTCTATGTCCAAACATGGTTCCGTTTATATCAAACTGGGCTGTCATAAACAAAAAAGTGTCCAGAGACAATATTTTTCATCATCAATATTCCTTTGATTTAGCCACTCTCCTTCTCGAGTTTAACTTGCTCTCTTACTCCATCCAGGGAAGATGTTCTGATCAGTCAGTTGTCTTGTTACTACTTTTAGTCTTTCATTTCTAATTTATTTAAGGGATAGTATTTTCTCCTTTAAAGAAAATTCAGGCACTGGCAACTTTGTGAAGGAGGTATTTGTCCAGCTCTTTCCTTAAACAGAGACGTGATACCATAGATACCATAGAAAAGTTGTTCCTAAGAATGTCTCATTTATTCAATTTATTAGTCATGAAAAGAAATGCCTATATCTCCTGATAGTACTATTTGCCTTATAATTAAAAATAGAATTGAGAATTTTACCTGAAAGTGTAATAAGCACCGTCATGATCCGGTTTTTTCGATATTGCAAGCTCTCCAGAACCCAGTGCAGGGCTGAGGCTGAGGATGGGGAGGGGTTGGGAGTGCAGAAGGAGCAGCTGGATGAACCATTTGAGGACCCAGTGTGTTCCTGGGGTCTGTGAGGGGACCGGTTGGTGAAAGGGGAGTAGGACAGAGTTCAGAGAGTGTCAGCTTGGGCCCATAAACTTCAGATCCCTGGCCATTTAATTTAACATGTGTCTGTGGGAAAGTGTCTACAATGAAGGTTGAACTAAATGGCTTCCTTGCCGATTATGTAAAAGGGAGAATTAATAGTGAAAAAGAAAAAAGGGAAAATTTAAGGTTTGACTGTATAACATTAATAGTCATTATAGTCATTTACATAATCTATGTAGTTTTTTGACCTTTCATATGACAATAACAATGTGCATATTACATGTGGTTCATAAACATTTTTAGCTTTAATTTGATTAGAGGTGCTCATGCTTCCAAAGTCTACTGTTAATAAACAACATCATCTTCTGCCTACAACTTTAGAGAAGAGGTGAATTGTCACAAAGTGGCTCATAGTAAATCACTACACCAGATAAAAGTTTAATGTTGTATAGAAAATGTTACCAGTGAAAACAGAAATTTAGTATTGTGTGTTGTTTGCATTTTTTTCTTTTTTTTTTCTTAATGCCTGGTAAGGTATTCCTGGATGACCATTCTGATCTTGATGTTCAGGGCTTTACATTTCAGTGATTCAAGTCCTTGAGAATACATACCTATGCCTAAAGTGGTTTCCAATAAATCTTCCGCAAAGACAAAATATGGCCAATAATATGACCTTTGTTACCCAGCACATAAAACTGAAATTAAAAATGTGAGGCTTCAACTGTCAAATATTCTCATACCTCGTGCCATCAGAAATGTGTGGTATAAAATGTCAGTTCTGCAGTCGCTTCTCTTCTGGCAAGGTGTGTGATAGCACTATTTAAATTCCTTATCAGGGTAGTAAATGTAGTCTTTTTCACAGATCTAGTGATTGCTAAAAGAAGGTATTCCCATTTTCAGAGACCAGCTTTCAACTTCGAACATACTCTTGGTGGCATAATAATGATCCAGTTCTTTGGCCCACCAAGCTTCATCCTTCTGTCTGAAGCATCTTCCATTTGCATATTGACAAAAAGGATGACCTTATGTACTGACCTTTTAACCCCAACCAAGCTAATCTTGCCTTTATTCCAAAAGGCAGAGCGGGGAGCAATCCTACGGCTTCAATTGTTTTCTAAATTTCAGAACTGTTCCCTTTTTATGTTAACAAAATGAAGAATATTAACACATTTAATAATTAATGACTCAGGATTCACAAAATATTTAGCATGTTTGAAATGTTGTGCTATATAATGTGTTATTAAGATCAATTGTCATAGAACTAAAAAAGGCACATGATCATCATTGCCCATCAAATCTATAAGCAATAAAATGAAATCGTTATGTATAGAGAGCATTGCCTTTCACAAAATCAAACAAGCATGATTTCCCCCCCTCCCCATGCCCATTAGCCTTGTAAGACTACAGAACTCAGATAAAACCTAGCCTGGGATCTTACTCATATTTTCAAAATATAAGGTAAAAATCTCAACTATCCATCCTTGACAATCTAACCTTTGGAGCTGATAATCTCAAATAGGACATAATCCCCAGAAGAGATGCATCTAGGGGCCATCTCAGTTGAAGTCTGAGGATCATTTCCAACAAAGCAATCAAATATCTAACAAAACCTTAAGATCACATCTTTGGCATATAAGCAAGCAGAATAAACTCGATAAGCATGAAAAAGCTTAGACTCCTTTTCATTTTTAATAAGAGAAACATAGCCACTGAATCTTGTTCCTGCACTAGGAATCAATGTGGAGTTTCAAAAGATCATTAAGGCTGAGTTTGTGTAATATAATTAATAACAAATTTATGCATTGAGACCATATCAATTAATAGAATGCAAAAAGAAATTTATCTATCGTTGAAAAAGTAAATTTTTACAAAAATGTTTTAAACTTCTGTTATTTTGCTTAATTGTGACTTTCTCATTGGCTGTATAAAGATTATCTCTACTAGAATTATAGAAAAAACTAGAGTTCTGTTATTGGACGTATTATCAGAGAATATGGGAAAAGGTATAATGAATTTTAATTTCTACAATTCAACATCTTTGACTTAGGGTAAACAATAACTTGGCTTTTAAAAAGGTCTTTTATTGTTTGAAGTTTTGGATATTTGATTAAGAGAAATCTGTTGTTCACATCTGTTGACAACTTAAAGGCTTGATTTGAAATATTCGTTTTCAGAAAATTTCATAGAAAAGCTCTGAGTGAAATATTGATAAAGTATTTGTTACATATATAACATATAAATAAATTCAATAAGTAACCCAAAACAAGAAAATAAAGAAAAAAAAAAAAAAGTAACCCATATATATTTTTTTTCATCAATCACTGAATTTTTAAGTCATATTATTTAGACTGGTATTAGCAGTCACACATCATTATTATATAGACTGGCATTGCAGTCACACAGATCATTATAAAACAAAAAATAGACTTTAAATTAAATTTTACCTTAACTTTCCCATCACATCCCCTTTCCTCTGTCAACACCTCACTGAAAATTAAATTTCTGGAAAGGTTTTTAAGCCAAATATTGATTGATTAGTTCCCCTTCCCCTGTTTTCACAGTGCTGATTTATATTTATTAATCTATGTTACTGGTAGTTTCTTCTTGCCTTCCCTAAGATAGTCTATGTGCTCTCTTTCTTCAGTATTTTATTGAGATACTTACTTGAGTAATTCTTTTGGAGCACTTGGTTATTGCTAGATATTTTTGGAGACCACATTAACCAATCAAGTCTTATAGAGTGACATTTACCAAATTACTCTTCAGGGCCCTGAACCATACAATTACATCTGAAAGAGAATAAAATCACTTTAACATTATAGCATGCACAAGTTAGTTGATTGCTTAATGCCAGTTTAAAGTTACTGAAAAGTTAAAGTTAATTAGTTCATCTTTATTCTGTATTTTTCTGGAAGTTAGATGAATGGCAGGAAACTTAAATACTCTTCTCTGTTTACTTAGGAGTTACCGCTTAGTATAATCATGGAAAGAGACCATTTTTATATTGGTAATTATACCCATATACCATTGTACCCAGTCTTTAGGAACTAGCATTCAATCATTTTTTCATATGAATATTACATTTATTCAAGATATTGTAATTTGAGTAGAGCAAAATTCTGTGAAACAAGATAATTTACACTTAAATGCATTATTATTCTGCTGATAATGGAAAATAGGAGTGTTTGTTCTTCTTGCTAAAATTTTGAGAATTCTATTCACGTTATCCTCTTTTATAATAACTTTTGTTATTATAAACGATGATTACCGCAGAGTTGGAGCTTGATACAGGGCATTTAGAAAGTGAATAGCAATTGGTACTATATGTGCCCAGTCTTTGATTTTGATCTTAATCACTCTGAGCATAGAGTTGTGTTGCTAACAAGAAGAATCAGAATTCAACATCCTAATATAGTAAAAAACTAAATCACGTTCATGTAAAATAGAGATTTTAAAGAACTTTATGACCCAATAAGGGACAGTTTGAGTTCTTGGCCATGAGACCCAGGGCTCTCTATAGAACAGAGTAGCAGGCAGATTATCTCTCTGTAGAATTCATTGTCATGAACTGGAACATTATTACTTGGAGAGTGACACCAAGTATTCATCTTACACAAAACTGGAACAATTTTCTAGGAACAATGTGGCCTTTCCATGAGTCTATCTTTAAAATTCATTCTGCTGGATCAAAGTGAGACTGCATTAAATTCTTCTGGTAAAGTAAGAAAAATGTGTGTTTCACTAGATTTCAGTACAGATTGATATTTGAAAAGGAGTGTAGCTCTTGGTATAATAGTTCTAGTTTATTATATAAAGCTTAAATATCAATAAAAACAAATCTCATTAGTCACATGTTACAAAATGTACTAGCATTTATTGTTTTTGTTTCTTTATCCTAAAGCAATATGTTTTTTTTTTTAAAGATTTATTTATTTATTTATTTATCCCCCCCTTGCTGCTTGTGTTTGCTGTGTCCATTCGCTGTGTGCTTCTTCTGTGTCTGCTTATCTTCCCTTTGCTGTGAGGTCTTGCTGCATCAGCCCACCGCGCCACGCTGCCCTCACAAGGAGGCCCCGGGAAGCGAACCCGGGGCCTCCCACATGGTAAACGGGGGCTCTATCGATTGAGCCACACCCGCTTCCTGCTGTGAGGTCTTGCTGCATCAGCCCGCTGCACCGCACGGGCAGGCCTGCCCTCACAAGGAGGCCGGGGAGGCGAACAGGGGCCTCCCATATGGTAAACGGGAGCTCTATCCATTGAGCCACACCCACTTCCCAGCAATATGTTCTTATTGTTAAAAATTTAGGCAATACCGAAAAGGACTAAGAAGAAAATAAAATTCAACGATAAGCCAACACTTAAAATCACTACTATTAACATTGTGGTATGTATTTTCTAGTTTTTTTCTATATACATACAGCACACATACACACATATATTAATGAGTTACATATTTGGCATGAAACTGTAAATAAGTGATATTTGGGCTTTTTAAAAAATTCACCTAGCATTCATTTTCCTTCCTAACCACTCCCACTTTCCCATTTCAATAGCACTTGACCGTAATGTATAGCCTTGGAGGGGTCATAAATCAAGAAGACTTTTCCTTCACCATGTTTGACCGGTAATTCTCTTTCTCCCAGGACTTTGGGTCTTTTAAATTTTCACTTCTTAATTACTAGTAAGGTTGAAAATTTTCATGTGCTTTTGTTCATTAAAGTTTCTTCCATGAATTATTTCTTATACATATTCTTTTCCCATACTTTTTCTTCTGGTAAATGTGTTTGTATTAATTTGTAAGAGCTCTTTACAAGTAAAAAAAGATTAGCCTTTAGAATGGTAGGTATGTTGCAAATATTTTCATAGTTTGTCATTTGACTTAATATTTACAATTATTTTTTGACACTGAGAAATTTATTTTTTTTT